>JAVQJF010074294.1:0-33692 GCA_036023855.1 Gadopsis marmoratus
CAGTCAAAACATTTTGATTTTGACATGCAGTAAAAAAAAAAAAAAACCCCAACACAACACATATAGACGTGAGTTCCCTTTGAGGAAGTGACACAGGGGAGTTAACTGAGCAGCTACACCTGCTCAGCTTCCTGGCTTTGCTGTGAGACACACTGCTGTTAATTGACAACACTGGAGTCTGACATAATAACTGTTGTCATGCACTGCTACATGATGTTCTTTGACTCCGCCTGCTGAAGTGTTTACTTCCACAAATAACAGTGTAGCCTTTTTAAAGCACCAGTTTCCAAAACGTTCCATGTTCAGTCGTCTTCATCCACAAAGAAACAGACTAATGGCAGGGTTAATGATATGTCAGCCAAACAAGATTGGACAGCAAGGAATCCTCTATGGGATATGTAATTTAATGTTGGAATATTAATGTAAATATCAATATATATATATATAGTAAAGGAAAAGGATGAGGATGTCTATTTTTGGCTAAACGAGCAAATCACAAATCAAGGTACTTAATCGCATTGCTGAAAAAAAAAATCACAAATATTCAAAGCATACCTGCTCATTTATGTGGCATTGCCCACAATGGTTTAAATACACCCACAGATATTAAATCGATAGCTACCATGGTGTAAACAGAATGACAAAATCTCAGTTGACCAATGTATCTTGTCTCATGGTGTGTATGGTCATATCGCCCCAACCCTATAACCAGCGTTATGATTGTTTTTTACAAAATGAACAATCTCCTTCAACTAACAAAGGTAACATACACTTGCATCAATTACCTTCATCATACATACTCATCTCTTGTTTAGGGCATCATTGCCAACTGACAGCAGTTCATGTCATGAGGTCCGTGACAGGAGACATCAGCAACAGGGAATGCAATGTTCATTCACCTCCTTCCCACGATCCATTGCGCCTCCATTCTCTATCCTTCTTTCCTCTTATCATACTGTATGCACAGCATTTTTGTCCCTCCCTTCTATTTTATGTTCTCCTCAACCCCCCCCTCCTCTGCTAGCCTTCTACCCCCTTCTCTATTCTGCTTTCCCTCCCTCCCTCTCATGGTCCACCCTGTTTTCTCCCACTGTCACAGAGATAAAAGATAAGATGGCCACCTCCTCCTCCACCACTCTGGAAGAAGATGAGAGTTTGAAGGGCTGCGAAATTTTTGTGCAGAAGCACAACATCCAGCAGATCCTCAAAGAGTGCATTGTGAACCTCTGCATCGCTAAGCCTGAGCGTCCCATGAAGTTCCTGCGGGAGCATTTTGAAAAGCTGGAGAAGGTTGGTGATAACAAAGTTTTGTGCTTGTAGGACATAGGCTTCTCAATCTGACTTTCTCTGCTTGCAGTGTCGGGCTCTGTGTTACCTGAAATCTTGTGTGGCGAGCTTGAAGTTGTTAATTCTAATGTACTCTTAACCTCAGTATGATACATGAGATGAATGTTTGTTGTGGTGTGTGCCAGTTAGTAGGGATTGCTTGTCATATTTCTCTGATATTAATATTTTCTCAGCATGTATCAATATACAGCTAATGCAAGTGTTATGGTCTTTAAATTATATGAGTTGTCCTTACAGGCTCAGTTACAAGGTGGAATGCTGTTTTAACGTTGTGGATTCTTGTGTGTATAAAAATACACCTCTCACCGGGTGTACTGTGCACCCTACACAATCGCTCTTTTAGTGGTTTTTTTATCCTTTGTATGTACTCTATTGATGATTGTAACACCATCACATATGAGCAGGCAACAAACATCCCAGCTAGCTACTATGTTAAGAAAGAGCCCAGACCTCTCTCAATCTGTTATAACAGAGCTTTCAGTTTTCATCCTATAATAGGAGAATCCATTAGGGAATGTGAGAGAAGCACCCATAAAAGGCCAGTGTCCTGTTTGCAGGCTCGGGGAACAGATTGTGTGTTTCTGCCCATCTGTTTATCTGCCTGTCTGTGAGCAGAGATACAAAAGAGGTGATTGAGAAAGACTATCAGTTATTGAACGATAGCAGCTACAGAGAGGAGAAAAGGATAGATGAAGGAAAAGAAAGATCATAACTAGAAAACTGGATAAAACGGGGACAACCGCTGTATCACATTGCCCGTGGCCCACAAATAACATGACTTGTGTATTTGTCTCTTTTCCGCTAATGTGTTGGCTCCGGCTGGCACCTCTACAGTGGTGAGATGCTTTTCACATGAAGGTTGCTTCTCTGACGCCTGCTGTATTTATTGGGGGCTTTTTGCGTTAAATAGTATTGAATATACCAGGAAGCACACACTAGAGACAGAGGGTAGAACAATCACCACCTCAACTTGCAACTAAGGGGTGAAATGCTAAGAAAATGCCTGTAGCTGGAGAAAAACCTTAGATTTCAGCATGTCAAAGGATTATTTTAGCACCCAGAGAGGAAAATGTTGGCAAACTCAAAATTGTTGCACTATCTCAGTGTCAATTCTCAAGCTAAGTTACTGTAGTTAGCTAAGGCACTTGCACACATAATACTGCAAAACATTCTGATTTATCTACATTCCACTATAACACTAGTTGTATACTGTCAAAAGGCTTGAGATTAATTTACAGTAATATAGTTAGATTAGAACTGGCATTTGTATATTTGATTTATCAGTGACAAAATGCTTGCTGCACACGGGCATACTGAGTGTCAGGATCCCTCAGTTCCCTCATTCTTTCTGCTGATGCCTCACATCTGTTTCCTCAACTCAGTTTCTCGGTTGGCCGCTTATAAAAATTTAGTTCTGGATTCTTTACCCTGTTGGTAGTGCATCAGCGTTTAGACATGTTTCTGTTGTTTGCTAGCTGACAAGGAGTCGCCTTCACGCAATACATAGCGATTAATTGTTTGTTTGTTTTTTGGTGGGACATAATTGCACTCTGTTTTTATATGATTCTATAAGATTGTCAGACGTTTTCTGAAGTATCATGGTATCTCTAGAGACATACAGGGATATTGTGACCCAGAATTTGGCTTTGATCAAAGCAGAGATGCATGATGGGTAGGTTACTCATGAGTTAATCATAAGATTTGTTTGTCTAAACAATGGGCTCTACTCTTATCCAACTGCTGCAAATAGATCAAAAAGGTGTATGAGGTCCAGCTGTAGGCTGTTGATGTTGGCCTTAGGAGAGTTTGGGCCTCCAACAAGAGAAGTGATTGTGAAGAGACATCAGATATAGCAGGGCTGAAGATCACCATCCTGATGCCTGGAGGAGGCTCGCCGTCCTTGCTGCAGCAGTGATGTTTGTATCTGTGTGCGTGTGTGTCAGCATGTGAGAGTTATCTGATTTCATCCATTTCCAAGTTGACATGTGATATTTTCCACAATTTTTGTTTTTCTCAAAAATCAAAGGCTTCTTTGTCGTGTTTATAGTAGTTGTGCTTTGCCTGCATGCTCAAGTAAGTTATAGTTATTCATTTATGTATGTATTACCCTGGCATTTTTTTTTTTTATCGAGACAGACAAATCAAACTCTTATTGACAACAAAGGCCACACCTACATCATAGTAAGCATAGGGTTTAGGACAGAACATGCAAAAGGTTTAAGGTCAAGGTCATGCTGTTCTCTTAGTGCTAGTATGTCCTACAAACTCTGCTAGCAATATCTGGAGCACATAGCTCTGTGGTCAAAAGCAGCACAGCATTGATAGTGAAGCTACTGCTGCTGTTAGTGGGGACTGTAATGCTGCAGAGTCAGAGAGGCAGCATGAATACTAATGGATGTGACAGAGTTCAGCAGAAGGATACAATGAGATTTTGCGTAAGTCATCGTCATTCTGTAAAATGACATACTTTGTATCCCATCTCAATAATAAACAACCTAAGAGATTTTCTGTTGGGGAAACAACATACATAGTGTGTTGAACATGAAAGCAAATGTATAAAGGAGAATTTCTTGCCTTATCTAAATAGCCTATATAGATTATAGTACACATGGGCTGTTGTTTTCCTGAAAATGGGCTCTGGTGTCCAGAGGCACCACTTAAATCTGTATAAGTGGCTGGGGAAAGATAAATACTGTACGTAGTTATTGGCGGGACACATATATCCGTCACATCCTGTCAAATAAGATAATGTATTTAATCTTCCCTGCTCTGCTCGATCTTTCTGCCTGTGCTGCTGCAGCTATACTTTTCATGCAAGTATCACGCTTTCGTCACTGCATCTAATCAGCCCGCCCCTGCAACCTGAAAAGAAAAGAAAAAAAATATTGTTTTCACTCCTCAGCTTCTCCCCCCTGTGACCTTGCACTTACACCGTGAATGTGTGTGCGCACGCCACTATAATAATATGTTATCACTGATGCTTGTGTCCCTGTGTGTAGGACAAAGTTCAGGAACAAAACAGCATCTTTTGAGGTAGTAAGGATCTAATGTATTGCATAAGGAGCAGGGCTTGGACAGCTGCGTTGTTGAATGGTGGTAAGTGAAATCACCTGGTGTATACAAGTGGTTAGAATAAAAAATAAAACTGCAGGCTTTCAGCCCTCTAAGGTCCACAGTTGCCCAACACTTTTCCGGCCAAGCTTTCCAAATCTGTGCTTGTGTTGTGAGGTCAGTCATTCGTGGAATTGAAACAGGCCGTGTGTGTTTTTGTGGTGTCCCAGTTATTTAAGAGGCTTATTGTGCTCCTTTCCCCCTTGAGTTTGAGGACAATGTTTGGATCAACAAGCCATGTCCATTTAATCTGGATTTCATTTTCTATCTTGCTTTCTAAATTTGGTATTGTTATGTTTAAGCTATATCTGTATTCTCTTGCTCAAAATATACATTTAAATGTCGTAAAAACCTTTTGTTTCTCAGTGCAAAAAACGGCCAGTAGAGGAAGACAACTTTAAAATGCAAAACAACATACTGAATTTGAAGGATTTTGTTGAATCACGGTGTCAGGTCTGCCAGTCTTTCAGAGCAGGAAACCCTTGCTCTCAACACAAAGCAATAACAGAAAATACACTTTTGTCATCACATTTTCTCCTCTACTTCACCCTCCATGTTTGTCTGTGATTCTCTTTCTTCTCTCTCAGCCATCTTCGTCAGCACTCACCGCCCACTAGAGGCGGTAACCTAGGCAACAGTAGAGGATAGACAGACTGTAGTCTACCCAGTGTTCAATGAGCCCCTTTATTTACAAAGTCTATTCCATGTCAGCTCTCATGTGTTCAGGTTTTTCTGTGTGCCAATTGGTTCACCAGGGTATTCTTTCTCCCCATTTGCCAGGCCTAACCTAATTTCATATCTGCACAGGATCCGTTTCATACGGCACAATCTTATCTGGAAAATCTCTTTTCTCTGTATCGGTTTCTCTATCATCCGCTCTCACAGTCTTCTTCTTTGATGTTGTGCAACCCCCCCCCCCCCCCACACATACACGATTCCTTATCTTTCTTTCAAAACTTTTTTTCTGACTCTTTTTCTATTTGCCGTCTCTCTTCTACTCACACTCACTCATACGCACACGCTTGAGAGCACACTAAATCATCAGTCTGACTAGTTTGTCTAACTTTGTTTCGATATAATAACACGTCTTTGGTTCTCAGCTGACATTGTGAATGGGGAAAATAACAGGCGTCTCACTCCCTTTCATCCTGCCTCTTTATGCATGGTAATGATGCCTTTAATCTGTACAACGGTAGCTTCAGATGGGTGTTCTCATTTCCACATCTCTGTCAGCTCAGCTCACTGTGTAATTGCTGAAGAGTGAACCTTAATTTTTGGCACACTACAGCGTAAAAAATAATTTTCTGTGATGCCTCAGCGGAGTATTCAAGGTATTCTGACAGGGCTACTTTTTTAACAGACGATTCCTATTAGTTAATATGTTTGTCACTATTATTTACGGTAAGTTTACGGCACAGTGGTTTGGTTTACAGTGAATATCTGGAATTAAACTGTACATTTAAGAGATTACATCTCATGAAGAGCAGGGGTGTTGAAACAAATAATGTTTTTCTATTACACATCGTCGCGGTCCTTTTTGCCATCATGTGCATAATGAGTGAACATTCCCTCAGAAGCCCATTTTACATCCACTAACCCAGAAATAGCTGCCTTTTCTCATCATTCTGCATCATTCTGCATCATTACAGATCTGTCCAACTGGCAGCAGCAGCTAAAAGTGCCAGGACTGAATGTGTGAATGTGGATATGTCACTCAGTATATCAAGTGGGCAGCTTCCACCACAGATGTTTTATTGAATTAGCCACATTGTATATTTACAAGGCTCAACAGCGTTTTCTAGCACAACCTCTGTTGCTGGTTTTATCTGCCCACATTTATGAAAATCAACATGCAAAGACTAATCCTGGTTCCTTTTGTAGCACTACGTTTCCACAGAATATCCTTTACCGTCTCTTTCTGTCACTTTACGTGACAACATATCTGATGACATAATATGCATCTCTCCTCCTCCTGCGATTTGTAAATCAACACTTTGATCTGTACATAACATACCACACGTACTGGCAACCAAATGTTGAGATTCATGACAGTCGTCACTCCTAAACTCCATCTGTATATGTGTGGTGCTTGGGCATGAGTCTAAGCATCATTGTTTGGGTGACTACATGCCTCTGTGCTGCACTGTGATCTCAAATTGAAACTTAAGACCCATTGAAAATGGTGTTTGACATCTTTTGGAGCACTGGAAACAGGTTTAGCATCTTGCAGTCAATCCCTTTTTTTTTTTATTATCTTTACCCTGTTTCATGGCTCTGGGGGACTGTTTTTCATTTAAAGTAGAACAGTTGTGGAAAATCTTACCAAATCTAAACTCAGAAATCTGCATGTCTTAGTATGTTAGTGGGAAATATTATGTGACCCTTAAATATTCACATTCACACTAGTTGCTACAGTAAACCTTTTCTGTGTATATAAAAAATCTGTTGGCGGTGGTGTGTTGTTTTGATTAGCAGAACGCTCCCTGTGTTCTTTGTGCTCACAGGACTGTCATAGGTTTGTGTCTCATGCTTCACCCGTGGCATTTTACAATTTCTCCCTTATGTCTCTCATCCCTCACCTTTTGATTCCCCTCTCTTTCCTCAGCAGCCATGTCCATGCACTTTTGCTTCCCTTCATCTTTCTTTCACAGTTTCCATACTTTACCAAACTAGAATGAAAGAAATCACATTCCAGTTTTCAGCATCCATTCATTGCCTTTTAGAATACATTTAAACAAGCTTCTATTGCGTAAGGCATTAAATTAATGAGCTACAACCTATATTTATGAACTCCAAAGCCCAAGGGCTTACCTTTAGGTCAGGGTTCAGAAAATGTGAGGAGGGAACAAAATGCGCTCTGGTATTTAGAATATCTAGTGTTATTTTTTTCTCCCTCTTTGAAGCAACAACAACAATAGTTGGGAAATTTATTTTATTAGGAGTGATTTACCAAGCCCAAATAGATTCAGGAATATCCAGACCGCTAAGACTGTAAGACTCTTTGAAAGCTGCATGCCTTGTGAAATTGTCAGCGCAAACGATTGTATTCTTTTGCAACGGCGATCGTTTCATTGGAAATGAGGCATACAGGTGTGGCTTTAGTGAAACGTTGTCATGATGAATGCACACTTGTCAGTCCGTTTGTAGCCTCCAAACACAACTATGCATTTGCTGACAGGACTGTTAAACTGTAGAATGACTTACAGGTTAGGACTCCACACAGTTTATTAATTAGAAATAAAGTGGGCATTTAGTTGACAAACCATTATATCTTATAGGTTTGCAACTAATTACTATTTTCATTATCAATTAATCTAGTGTTTATTTTCACCCCTGTAGAATGCTTGTTTTGTGTGACTGAAAGTTAAAGATATTTGGTTTGCAATCACATCCATACTTAAATGATTGATCAATTATCAAAACAGTTTCTGATAAATTTTCTGTTGGTTGACTAAATAATTAATATTAGTATAAACATTTTTTCAGCTCTAATATTGTATTTATTGTACTTCATTTTTTTAAATTCATCAAAAATATGCTGCATTGATTATATATTGGTGCTTCCCTCAATATCTTAAAGCATGTCAAGTAAAACAAATGCAAACCTGCAGCATCAGCTCCGTTTGTGAAAGACCACATCACATTGTGTTATGGGAGAGTTCCTCACTCTGTCTGTCAGTCTATCAGTCAATCAGCCTCTGTCCCCCCCCCCGTCCCCTGTAAGATGAGAAGCCTTTCTGTGCTGCCAGCCATTCAGCTGTCACCAGGACCTATCATAACAAACCTGCCAGTCCCTTCAAAGGCCTCTGATTGACAATTTGTCAGGAGGGTTTGGTTGTTTGTTGAGTCTGCTGAGCGCATTAGAGGAGAATTAGGTGTATCTTTGGATTATTTCTCCCGTATATTTCTACTTTGTTTCTTTTACGTTGTCCCTGTCTTCCTCTTGTGCTCGGTGATGTTCATGCATACAGCATGTTAGCAGCACAGGTCGACAATATAAACAGTACGTCTCACACGCAAGAGTTTTCAAAGTTTTGCAACACAGTGTATTTGGTGTCTCCTGCCTCTGTTTGTCATCACCACCATGCTGGAAGCTGGGTATTATGTCAAATCAGCCTTGGGTGCACGCAGTGACCCGGGCCTGAACTTCCTCCAAGGCCCATCTTCTGGCCCCTATAGGTAAATCAGACCCCATAGCCCCTGTTTCCCTGGTGGTCCTTCTTTGTCCTGTTTCATTTGCCCATTGCATCCCTCCTTCCACCCCAGCTAATCTGTGGATGGTGTGAGAAAAAGAGAAAATGTGTTGGGTGTACAGCACTAAGATGTGAAGCACTAGGGCAGAGACAGTGAGAGCGATGCCTCTATAGAAACATCACAGGATTTAAGCAAAAGATGTTTGCCCAAGCAGTTAACCAATGTTACATCCAGACACTGCATTGGTAAAGCAGGCAGCATCACTTATTACTAGTAGATTATGTCCAATACAATTCCCCAAACCCTGAGCTGACACGTTCAAAGGGTTTGTTTTGTCCAACCAATATTTTAAGTTAAGTTTAATATTTCAGATCAAGGAAACTGGCAAATGTTCACATTTGAGAAGCAGCACATTCTTGTTTACTTAAATGATTCATTGATTAGCAAAATTGTTGCAGATGAAATTTCTGTCAGTTGACTGATCGACCCCCCCCCAACAAAGTTTTAGTTCAAAAGAATTCGCTTTTCAATTTTGATTTCTAGGCTGCAGCATGCAGTCTTGATAGATGTGAAACTCATTTTGTAGATTAACTGAAAATA
The DNA here is from genome assembly GCA_036023855.1 of Gadopsis marmoratus. Classification (NCBI taxonomy): domain Eukaryota; kingdom Metazoa; phylum Chordata; class Actinopteri; order Centrarchiformes; family Percichthyidae; genus Gadopsis; species Gadopsis marmoratus. The sequence goes on from JAVQJF010074294.1 coordinate 9,253, forward strand.
GTGGAAGAACTGAAGAACACTGAAAGAACTCCCACTAACATCCTGCAAGCATGAGAAAACTGTGCGTGATGTTAGGTGTTGTGAGAAAGGCATGCTATGAGTCTTTAGCTGTCAGCTCTCTGTAGCTGCTGCCACAGTGTAGCAACAGTTTACTCATGATTACTTGGATGGAAAGGCTGGTCCCCATAAGTTTATTTTAGAATTAGACAGAGTTTGTGTGTGTGTGTGTGTGTTACAACCATAAAGAGAGGGAACACCATTTCACAGCCAGTAGGTCAGCACTCCACATCCTAATACAGCAGCGAACTTTCTGTTCATTGTGGTGCTGTAATGGTGTGGAACAAAGTGATAAGTAGACTGTTAGCTCTGCTGGCTCCATGCTTCGTTACGTGTGTGTGTGTGTGTCTGTTTGTGCGGCACCTTGTTGTTTTTGGTTCACTCGCATGCTTTCAGCCCCGGCAGTGGAGAGAACTTGTCTACGTCACCGGATAAAGGCTGCCTAAGGTAACCACTTATGGATGTTTAGTTTTTTAATATCAGAAATGAACTTTGTGGGAGAATAGATATGTTGATGTATTTGCACTGCAGGCCCACCGATTCCCTCTGATGGCTTGAATGCGTTTGCATTAAGCATGATGGGAGGTTGGCCTGATTAATATTGGTTAGTCATAGCTATTAGTTAGTCATAACTTTTGTTCCTATCTGTTTGGTGCAAATTGGTTCTGGGAATGAACAAAACTGGAGAGGCTCATTTTAATATGACTCATCATCCATAAACGAGTTGAAATTGGGGCCGATAATGGTTTAATAACAGTGACTTTAGATTGAGCGAGCGAACATGGGATTGCATGTGTGCCATCTTTTGTCTCTATCTCTAATGGAACACCCACTTTTTACAGAGCTTCTGTGTCCTGCTTTTGCCTGTGTCCTCTGTCTCCTCTCCTCTCCCTCCTCTCCTGTCCTCTCACTCTGGCATCCAGCCGCCGATGATGACGCAGGCAGAGCAGAGGAGAGAAGGAGGGAGAAAGGGGAGGGAGACTCTGACATAGCACTGATTATAGAGGAGAAAATATAATGAATAGCTGGCAGGATATTAAAAGAGGAGTGCTTTGCTTTTGGAAAGATTCTTAATGGTGTTTGAAATAGAAATTACACACGGATTACCACAGATTGAGATAGGATAGCAAAGAGGTAAAACAGTCACAAACACCAACTGCAGATGTGTTTTGTTTAGCTACTCTACATAGCCCTGGGAATGATAAATGGCACTGCCTCAAACACAGCCTAGCCTGTGTGTTGTTACAGAAAAGCTAAAGCAAGAAAACGTTTGCTTCTACTGCTGCAGTTCTTCTCGGCTCACCTTGGGTTAGTGAAGCACCCTCTTCACACTTATGATTAATCAAAAGGCACGTTGTGTTTACTGTGTCCCTGTGTTTGAGCACTGGGGCCAGAACAGTATGAAGACTTGTTGGAGCCAGACACAAAGTCCTCGCTTGATGCCTGACCCTCTGACCTAAGAGGAAAGCGTTGTGGGCGGGGCTGGATATCAGTAGGGAGTGAGAAGGACACTGCGTGGTACAGGCCAGTGTCTGGCGCACACACAAGGAATGTATGGGACGACATTGTATCTCTATGGGAATGTCTGGAGCCATTCGCTGGTGCAAAACACACAGACACGCCATTTGGTCAGACCAGAAGTCCGTATTGAGAGTGACATTTTCCCTTCTGCGAAGTGAGTCACTAGACGTGTGACTGAGGGGAGAGAGGGAGAACGAGAGCGAGAGACAATCTGTCAACAGGCGTCGAAACTGGTCTGCGTGTGTGAATGTAGGTGTGTGAGCCACCGTTGCTTGCTGCTCAGACTCACCGCCAACTATTCGGGATGCTCACAGTATCCAGTTGTCATAGAGACAGGGGAGAAGCGAGAGGAGCCCGCTCATTGCGCCACCTGATTGTGAGTGTGCGCGTGAGGGAGAGGGAGAGAGGGAGAGAGGCTGGAAAGCAGAAACAGTGAGTTGCGCAGGAGCGATGGAGAGACAGGCTTTTTGCTGTGATCAGTGTTTTCATCAGTAGCCTTGTTCTTTAGCGGCTGTGTCGTGGGGATTGCAGACATTTTGACACTCGCGCTCTCTCTCACACACGAACTTGGATTCTCTGCTTACTCACACATACACACACTCAAACCTGAGTGTGCAAAGACAACACGTACACACAGCGGTCGCTGTGCTAGTATGGCAAGATGCTGCGATGTTAAATGTGTGTCAGGTGTGTATGAGATGGGGATCCATGCGCGTTGATTCCCATGCACACTTTGACGCACTCACACTTTGACTTGATGCCCAGTGCCTCTGACAGGCTGAGGGACACACCACAAGCCTGGCCGGGGGCCCTCCATGCCATGGTAAATACCTCTGCTAACAATCCTAGCCTGTAGTTAGCCTCCTGGAGTGTGTGTGTGTGTGTGTGTGTGTGTGTGTGCGTGTGTGTGTGTGTGTGTGTATAGTCTCATAGAGGCAGGAGAAAGTAGGATACAATGCTGTTTGTTGTTGAAGCATGTAAAGTTTTGTTGCACCGTAAAGATGCTTGGTACTACCTAGTTTGAGTGAATGTGTGTTTGTGAGAATTTAAGTGACCATTAGTGACTGTTCTAGACAGCAGCATGTCAACAGTGTTTGCTGGAGTGAGGAGAGAAAATTGTATGTATTTTCAGTGCTTGAAAGAAAGGGGAAGCATTGTGTTTGTTTCGGCTTTGCCTTCACTGTCTTTAGAGAATGTAGTCACCTGATTGCAGCCCTTGCCACCTTGATTAAGCTGGAGCATGTGAACTCTCCTCTCCCCCCTGTAGTCTGCCTGTGCATGCGTTTGTAAGATTGTGTGTGTTGAGGCTGCTCTACGGCTCTACCTCCCTTCTTCTGCTCCTGCTGGCTGTGTTCCCTCAGGCAGTGACTCTGCGTAAGCAAGACGTGTGTGTGTGTGTGTGATCTGCATTATCACATTGTTTTACACAGACAGTGAGCAAAGCTTTGCAGTAACCTCAGGATGTAATGAGCAGGAGAGAGACAAATTCAGACAGAGAAGGGAGTGAAAAAGAGCAAGCGACTGTGACAAGAAGATAATTAGGTGAAAAGATACACAACTCAAAAGAGTGAGTGAGAGTGTAAGCTGATGAATGCCTCCTAGACAACTGTTTTGTATCATCATAGCATTGCTGTGTTAATGTTCTCGTCCCCATTACATTATGCTGCTGGGATGATCAAAACAGATAGTTGAACAAGAGTGTGAAGTGCTGAAGTGTGAGGTCTCGATTTGACAGCTCAGTTTTCAGGTACTATGACTCACTGTCTTCACCTCTCTCTCTCTTTTCTCTCTCTTTTCTCTCTCTCTCTCTCTCTCTCTCTCTCTCTCTCTCTCTCTCTCTCTCTCTCTCTCTCTCTGTCACAGGTCGCCTCTATTCTCCTTTGTGTGTTCCTCTCTCTCCCTCCCTGTCAGTATATGAACGGAGAGAAGCTCAAGGCATTCAGTAATCACTTTGCTCCTGGCTGCTCCAGATTGTCTTTTTTCCTTCTCCCCTCTCTAGCTTTGCAGCGAAAGTTATATGGCGGGAATTATACTATGGACTCCAAACTGTAAAGGTGGTATGTACTCAGTGATGGCATCATGTTATTTACAAGCGAGTTCCTTAATTGATTGCGCTCTTGTTAATGATCAATAATTGACTAAATAGTAAAAGGCATTACAAAATGCTTTAAACTATTTAAATGGACTTAGCACATCACAAATGACTAAACACTACATAAATGTAATTGACTGAACTAGGGTGGCAACTAATTATTATATATATATTATATTACTGATTAATCTGCTGATTGTTTTGGTCTATAAAATGTCATAACAATGAAAAATGCTCATCACAATGTGCTACAGGCCGACCAACAGTCCAAAGACAAAGAAAAGCAAGAAATCGTTGCAATTAAGAAGATTCTACCAGAGAATGTTTGGCCATTTTGCTTGAAAGATGACTGAAACAGTTAATTATATAATAATTGCAGATGAACTTTCTGTCAATTCAACTAAGCAAATCAGTGACTAATTGTTTCAACGCAAGCGTTTTTTCTGGAGCACATAAAGCCTGACCAATATTCGTATTAAAGTATAGACCTGCCTACAAATTACTACATTGAGTAGAAAAATAAAATAGGCTGTCCTGATCTCCTGAATTATGTGTTATTTTTTTAATATAGTCTTGATTGATTAAAGTCATCAATCATCACTTAATCATGAACATTCTTCGTGCAAACTGAAGCGAATGTAGTAGATTTGAAAATCTTTCCATGTTTGTCTCGTGGTCAAACCAAAACAGACGTTAGCTCAGTGTTATAAACCCAGCTTGCTCGCGTGATGTGTCGGGAGAGGCCATGACACTCCAAAAGAGCCGCCACCAGACAAGTCAGCCAGCCGCCCTTCACATCATTTCTCTCTCTGTTTCTGTTTATTTGTGTCTGAGTGGTGTTTCTGTACTGCGGTGTGAGAGTGCCACCTCTTGCTACTTGCCTGTCTGGAGTCTTGTCTCTTTGAGACACCTTTGTTTATTTCTGACTGCACAGTAGGCAATGCAGTGAACCAGCAAAACAGATTCAGTTGTTACTGTACCAAAATATGTGGTAGTGAATTATACTTCTGCCAAGTCAATCCCCACTGTGCTATTAAATCGACTAATGCACTCAAATAAAGGAATAAACCCACAGCGACAGCAGGAGCACAGTCATTGTTAGTTCTATACAGATACTGTGTAGAAATACACAAAGCCGTGGATGCTGGCTACCTTTTACACAAACTGTTATCACATTGCCCTTGTCTCACCGCACCCTCACATATTAACAAGCCGACAGTGGTTTTAGTGTGTACTTATGCTAATGTGTTAATCAATTGTTCAATCAATAATTCATCACCTGCGGAGTGTGCAGTTGAAACAGCAGTCAGCCAGAGGCATCCTGTCTCCCCTTTGATGTCTTTATTCTTTGTTGTTTATTATCTAAGAGGAGGAGAGTACCTGGCTGAGCCTCTCTGCATGTTCAGGCCGGCTGCAGGTATTAATATTTGATGGCTTTCACTTCATGCCACAGCAGCCAGATGTCCAGACAGCATGCACTCAGGGCTAGGACACGTCCACTGTACTTTGTAGGTTTATATGATTCTGTTGAATTATCTGACCTGGTTAAGAATCCACATGATGCTTGATGTTAGAAAGGGCGCTTGGAGAGGTTTGTCAGCCCATGTTCATGTGATCGTTTGTGAAGTAAAAGAATAACCTGTGATGTTGTTTGTCTTGCCTGAAGCTGCAATAGTAGTTGCATCTGTTTGTCCTACACATACATCTTTTTTATGCATTTTAAAGAGTTTATCAACTCTGTTTTGATAGACCATCTGCTTATTTATAGTTTAACCCTCTCCGTGTCCCCCTCTCTGTGCCTGTCCCTCTAACAATCGTGCTTTCCTCCTACTTTTCACAGGAAGAATGCAAGCAGATCATGGCGCGCCAGAAATCTAACAGCCAGTCGGACTCGCACGATGATGAGGTTTCCCCACCACCACCCAACCCTGTTGTCAAGGCCCGGCGCCGCAGGGGAGGGGTCAGCGCCGAGGTCTACACTGAAGAGGACGCTGTCAGCTACGTGCGCAAGGTCAGCATTGGAAGATGGATGCATATGTAACCCATCTATGCACAGACACATACTGGCACACGCAGCCAGTACATACCTGCATCAACATGTTTGCACAGAGATACATGCAGTCATTGCATTCATATACAATAACACAGTTGAACTCAAAGCTGTGTATTGCTTATTTGTTTGCACAATTAAAACATCACAGTAAAAAACTCAGTAACAAACTGAATATGTGCATATGTGACAAAAATCTAGAGGGTATATCCAAGGCTCTCCTCAGTATGAGAAATTTTAAATACAGTCTAGTATAATCAAAACATCAAGCAGACGTCGAGGTTGATTGTTTATCTGTTGGACACAGAGCTGTCGTTCTGTTAATACCCACTCAAGAGCATGACTGTAAACACATTACTCGGAACAACGTGACAGTGGGAAGGGAGGTAAGCTGTGTAAATTTATGACATCAATTAACGAACAGACTCGGGTACTTCAGTTAATTTATTTACAGCAAAATACACAATTTGTGAGTCAGATGATGCCGACATCCGACTCAGATAGCAGACAACTTCATTATAAAATTTAAAGATGTGCTGAACAGAGCTACTGTTTTTATTCATGCCAGTTGACTGAGCTAAACCACAAACATTATATTGACCCCCACATTTTAGGGTACCTTCAGCACATTTAAATGCACAGAAGAAACCAGGTTATTCACAAAAATCAGGTTATAATTCAGGAAATAATTTGTGGAAACAGACTTCTAGAGGTTACTTTCTTTCAACTTCAGTTTTAGTCTTTTAATTCAATTATTTTCAATATGGAGGCTGCATTGCTATATGTAATTTTTTTTCACACACACACCCACCCACACCTTAATCGTTAATCATATCATGCTTGTACAATTGTAATTAGCTTGTCACACCACTAATTGGTGGGTAATGACATAACTGCATGAACCCCTGTCACCACGCTGTAATCGCAAGGCCACAAAGGGAATTAAGATTGAATTAGATCATGAAAGCACATTATTGCTTTAGTATGAGAGAGGATTTCTTCTGGCCTCTGATGCACACTGAAGTAAAACACACACACACACTCAGAGAGCCTATGTTCTGACATTTTCCTGCATCATCAGTTCCATTAATGACTCCACTGTGAAAATCAGCTGCTGTTTAACACAATCAATTAGCCAACCCTGCTCATCTGATTAAAAAGAGCTTTGCTGTAAAGTGCTATGAGTCTTAACAAATCATGAGGCCTGTCTGTCAGGCCTGCTGGTCACATTAACAGAATGAATTGCAGGGCTGGCATCAGATTGATGGGAACTAGTGTGGACACCCTCTTGACTGAAGTCGGAAACAAAATGGATATTTTCTCCAACTTAAGGGGTTTCTGTGGCATTGAATGCATCACAGCTACAATCATTCTGCATGTAATGTTGTTGAGGAAAAATAATATGGATATTGCAGATGGAGGCAAATACTTAGCTTGTTACTAGCCTAATTTCACTTTTTACTTTTCTTACTTTGAGTACACAAGTAATATACCAACAGAATTTGGTTGGCTCCTGATGACAGCTTGTAGGTGTTGCAGTTAAATAATTAGAAATCTTTTCCCATGTTGCTTTACCCAAACGTTTTGCATGAACAGAATATCTCCACATTACGATCATCAAGTTACTGTAGAAAGGACAGGCTCTGAGTCATATTTTTAAGTTATTCAAAAGCTGGTAACAAGCGGAGTGACCTGACATTTAATGATCCCCTGGGTGACAGTGCTGGAGCTGGATCTTGTGGAGGATGATTAGGTGGCTGACTTCAGAGTCTGAGAATCACTGAGCCCTTCTGGGTGGCTGCATCCTCCTCCATCTCAGTTCCCAGGCCAGACCAGCCTCTTTCTCTTTCTGTCCACTGAGTAGTCAGGCCCAAGTACTGCAGATAGTTCAAATTTTGGTACATTTTTATTGTACATGTGATGTGGTTGTGTGTGCATGTTGTGCACAGTGCTGCATGGTCGTCTTCATGTGGAGACATCTGTTGCTTTAACGTAATTACAGCCTATCCCCTCCTCACATACACACATACACACTCCTCTCCCTCTTCAAGTTATTCTGTTTTAAGAAGAGTTTAGTTTAGTCTTATTCTTTCGGCCCTCTTTCGTTCTCTTACCTTTTGCCTTTCTCACCCCATGGAGTTCTCTTCGAGGATGCCTCTTTACAAATATAGAGTTCTGTGGCTTTGTTGTGGCTACAGACTTTTCCATTCCATTCCCTTTCCCCCCACACACACACACACACACACACACACACACACACACAGAGAGTCTGGGACATGAAAATGCATGTTTTATGAATGAGTTTAAGCCTCTTGTGAATTTTTAAGGGCTGTCTGACATTTGGAGTGTAATCTCTGAACAGATGGGCTTTCCCAAAAATACACATATACATGTGTGGGATATTCCTTTCAGAGTTTGCCAATCCGTTGCTCTTTAATTACTCAATGTAGTCTGCTTTTAAAGTCAGGCCTATTATGTGTTTATGCTGGTTTGTTTCATGTGTCCACCTGCGTAGTGTTGTTGCAGTCTACTTTGTTGTAATGGATATTACTGCTTTGTCTACACAGGTGATCCCAAAAGACTACAAGACCATGACCGCCTTGGCCAAGGCCATCTCCAAGAATGTGCTGTTTGCTCACCTTGACGACAATGAGAGAAGGTACTAAATGTTTGTTAACATCCAGTGTGATGCCAGCAATCCAAATGTGTGTGTGTGTGGAAAATGATTGCATGTTTGTGAGCTGATAAAAACATGAACAGGCCACTGTTCCAGTTGAGAGTATTGCCCTCGTGGCCACTGTGTGCCAGTGTTGCCTGCTTTGGGAGGATCTCAAGTCTGCGGAGACGCCAGCAGAGCGAGAAGAAGGGGTGAACATGAACAGATGGAAAAAGAGGCAGGGTATGCAGCGAAGGGTGGGTAAGAGTGCAACTAGATGTTCCTATGTGTTGCATTGCATTGTGTTGTTGGTTGTTATGGTAACTTGTGCATATGTAGTATCATGTTGTGTATTCAGATATGGGCAGTGGTGCTCGGAAATCAACAATTCGCCATAGTCATCTTAGAGAGAGAGCGAGAGAGAGGGGGGATGCCAATTTCCCCCAATCTCTCCCTTTTTCTTTCCATCTGCTCCTATTCATTGTTCTTTCACATTCCTCCTCCCTTCTACCACCCTCTCTCCATCCTTCCATCTGTCCCAGATCTCCAGTGATGGCTGGGTCTGGCTCTGACAGGGCAGGGGGGTGTTCTGGGAAAGGCTCTCAGGTGGCTGGCTGTCCCGCCTGCCAGCCGGAATAGTGTTTCATTGGCGAGGAGAATCCATTATGCCCCATGGACAGGAAAACACCGGAGCTTTCCTGTTGGCTAAAGCCTCCACGGACCAAACCCAAAACACACTCTTTCCAGTCTTTCGTCAGCTGACAATTTACCGTGCTCCCTTGGCACAGGCACGCAGGCCTCTGATTGCATGTCAGTGCCTCTGCAGCAGCCCCGAGCAGAGTGCAACATGTGATGGATCCGGACAGTCTGAAAAACCATGTACTTGGGTGGCTGATGTGGCAGATTAGAGTTACACCACAAAAATATATGGCAGTAGACCATAAACGATCAGGTTTTAATGTACTCAATGCCGCATGGCATGCCAAGCTATGTAACAGCGTCATCGTCAGATCTTAAAAACCATGCAAGATGTAGAATTATAGCTGACTGGCTGTCATGTTTGCTGTCTCGCTGCACACAGCTAGCATCACCCTTTAATGCTGTGTACACAAGAATTCGTAGTTGTGTCATTTGTATGTGAACATGCAGCAAGAAGCACTGAAGGCTCTCAGCTAGTGAAAACCTTGTCTGATTTGCTAGATTGTACAGGGGCATGGCAGTTAGTTGGCTATGTCTTTTTCTTACTGTCTATTAGCCTCTCTCTCATTCTTCAGATTTCCCTCACTCTGTTCTTCCTCACTCCAATTCCAGCTGATGATGCTGGATCTCTGGCTGGCTGGCTGGCTGGCGGCTTGGTTGCCTTGTGGTTATGTTGCGGTTGTTGCGCATGGATCCCCTACTGACATTGTACGGATGTATAGTCAATGTGGTCCTCCAGCATTAATGAAAAACTACACACAACAGCCAGCAGGCCTTTGCACATCGGTCAGTTGTTGTACACTACATGCTCTCTCATTAGTAAGGTTTGGCACAAGCCTGAGACTGTGTGTCCGTGATTTCTGCTCACCCTAAATGTTGTACAACATTGGTAATCTTGTCATTCATCTAATTACTGAGTCTGTGTCTGCATTTGGGTCCACTTGACAAAAGCATAACAAATCTGCTAAAACGGCGTATATCCCTGTTCCTACGGGCACCAAACAGAAAATGAAGCCAAACTCAGTTTCAGAGTAATAATTTTTGCATGTTGATGCCTTCTGTCATTGGCATTGATGAAGCCACGGTATGAAGTACATTGGCTTCTTTAGATGTGCCAGAACTGTCAAGGACTGACGCACATTAGCAGATGGAGTCTGACTGAACAGTCCTCTCTCTCTCTCTCTCTCGGTCTCTCACGCCCTCTCTGTTTCTCGCTCTTCTCTCATTTTGCAAACAGCTGGCCATGTGGGTTATCAGACGTTCTTGCAGATGTGCTCTGATTGGGTGAGAAGGTTGTGACAGTTGACCATTGCTCCTGGTGTGGCCCTGTGCTTGACATCAGTGGGATGGGTCAGTTTATGCATCTTTGGATGACGGGTGGTTACATGCATAAACTGCTTCTGACTAGTTTCTCTTAACTGTTTGGCATTGGCAAATATTGTTTGTTCAATAAATGACTTGAAACATTCACAAAAGGTTTGAGGGCTATGTGTGAACGAGAAAACACAGAGGACTGGTAGCTGTGTGTATGTGTGTGTCAAGGAAACATCTTGTGCGATTAGTCACTCAGCAGTTATGTAAGCTGAACACCACACAATTTGTTCCCCCATTAGTACTATATTATGCTATCATCCCCTTCAGTAATGAGCGAAAACAATGAGGCCCTCTTTGTTTCTCTGCTCTCTCCAATGCTCTCTGTAATCTCTCATCGCTTTTGCCTTCGTAGCCCTCTTTTTTTTTTTTTTTCCTTGTTGTCTTGTCCTCTCTCACCCTGTCTCTAGTTCATAATCTGTCTCATCTTCTTAAATTACTTATCTGCCTTTCTAGGAATCCAGGGGGACTGGTACTGTCTCTGTAAGCAGTACGTTTTTACCAAGCTTAATTACAGACACTGGTTTACAAAGCTGCTTTTTGTTCAACTGTCAATTTTCATATTTTCATTTTCATTTTAAAAATGTTTTTGCCTCTGCAGCAGTCATATTTTGTGCTGTGTGAAGAGGAAGCCTTTCAGCAGTGAATCTGCCCTATCAGTCTTCTGTTAGGGCTGAGATGACTGTGTGTGTAATTACAGGAATGGGCCAGGCAGGAGAAAGATGATCCAGGAGGGCATCTTAGGACAAGGAGAATATTACTTAAACTAAACAGAGACAGACAATGCTCTGCGTATCGTCTTTTGTAAATGTTTGATTCCATTCTTAGGAATGTAAAGATGTCAGGTTTATGTGTGTGTTTCAGTGCATTATATAGAGAGACTGAAAACAGAATATAGAGGGGCATTCAGTGGAAGAGGCAAGAAAAAAGGCATTTGTTTTTCCCTTCAAACTAAACATTTAGGTTACCTCTTTTTATATTTTTTAAATCTCTGCTGAAGTGCTGTTCTGCCTGAACTCAAGTAAAGGTAAGAGCCAGCGAAGGAAGATGCTCTCCTTCATCCTACAGTCAGTTTTCTCTGAGGTGATTAGGTAATCAGGCAAATGCTATTTTTTGTAAATATACATTAGCTCAAAGTTGGGAATCTTTCCAATAAACTATATAAACATTTGTTTTAATGGAGATCGAAAGGGACAAAGTTTAGGAAAACAAATGTATAGGATCGCTGTACTGGTACAAGAGTGAAGTAAACACTCTCTTTATACACACACACACACACACACACACACACACACACACACACACACACACACACACACATTGCCATTGCTACAAAGGATGACACGGATTAGATTATCATGAGAAACACACGCATAGAAAGACATTCAAGAGTGCATGTCAGGCTGTGTTCCCAGTGAGGCTGCTCCAGCTGGGAGCGTGGAGTCTTTGATTAACGCACCATTCCATATGTCAAACTTTATGGCCTCAAAGTTTCTGAGCTCCACCAGCCGTGTGTGTGTGTATTTTGCCTTCCAGATTTCAACTGAGATTTCAACCAAACTCTGCTTTTGTTACTAAAAGGCAGTTTGGAGTTGAGCTGAGGAGGTTACAGGAATAAAGAGATCAAAGCACATGCTTTTCTTGTACTTACAGTATTTAAAATATATATTAATATTTTCAAGAGACATTTACGTATAGCTCTCATGCATTATTACACCACTGCCAATACAGAGCAAAGTTACAATAATAATAATAATATAGTAATATCTTGGTTTGTTAGGAATACAAACTGTGAGAGTGAGTACTGTACCATCAGGGGACAGTATCTCTCTCTCTGTTTATCTCTTTGACCTTGGCTGATCTCTAAACTGACGTCTGAACGCCTGCCATGGTGTGGCTCCCAGCGGGCCACTGGGTGGACCCTTCCATTTGCTGCCCATTAGCTGCCATAATGACCTCATTATGATATGCCCACACAAGCACCCAAGATAAGCTGGGAGCAGGTGTTTGATTTCACATTGTGCTGAGCCTGCTTTGCTAACACCCAAACCAGCCTGCAACCACCTGTCTCAATACTGTAACCAAACAGTGGTTGTTATCATATCAACTGAAAGTATTATCTCGTCTTACCATGTGGATGTCTGATTATTCTGTTTTGGTTTCAGCTAACTAACAGCACTTAGATGATAGTTTTCAGATTCAAAGTTTAGATAAGAAAATCTCAGGATTGATAACAGAGAGGATCAGGTCGTTGTTTTGCAACAATTTGGATATCTGGTCTCAGCCAAATGATCAAGTTTATAGGCTTGTGTGTGTGTACTGCATATGTGTGCACACATGTGCATACACATAGCCTGTGTGTCCAGGTGCACCCTCAGATGAGATTTGCCAGCCTATCTCCCCACCACTTCCCCCTGTTAAATGCCCACTGAGAATCAGTCATTTAATATGGTCAACAGAAGCGCTATCGCCTGTTTAAACACACATTCTTTCAGTTCCTACTGTAATAGTGTTTCTTATCTAACTTCCTACTGAAGTGATATGAAATGAGACTTCTGATAGTAGCAGACCGTGATTGTGTTAACGTTGGCCTGCTTTTGCCTGTTTTTTCTGCACACCTGGATAAATGACCTTGATGATCTCCAACTTTGTTGATGTGTGAGTGGAACTATGGAGAAGGGACAGACACAATTCATCGAGGACACATTTAGAGAGGGATTAATTGCAGAGAAAGAGGTCTCTGGGAAATCTGTTAGAGGTGTATTTATTTTCCCCTCGACACACACACAAATAGACACATACACACTGTATATGCTGTACATGCTCATCAAGTTCTCCTCTCCTGTCGACCTGCATGAGTCTAATGCCCTCGTACCACAAAACACTCTCATGGGGACAGTGCAGATACGAGAAGCCGTGCTCTCTGTATAACCACATAAGTTTGGCAGGCATGAGGAAACCCTGTTTATCCCATTTCTTGAGCTGTCTTGGCAGAGTGTGCAGTATTCTAAAATAACATTGCCATCTGGTAACAGGAGTTGTTAAATCTTTTCAGGTCAGAACCCAATTGTAAATCAAGCAATACAGTGTGTTATCTTTTATATGTAGAGAACCAGAAAATACTCGATTTTATTCCATTCCATAAGAAGCACAATCAATACAATAATCCTTATATTGTTATAGCAAACGATATAATGTGGTGGAAAGGATTGTAAAGAGATAGTGCTTACCTCATCCTGCCTGCTTTAATCCACTAATTAACAAGCAAAGTAATGAGTTTATGAAGTGACCGATTAGTTGACCTCTGACCCCTAAATTCTGACCTCTGCACCTTCCCCACTAGCCCTTGCCGATGGACAGACAACATCTTTAGTGCACTGGCACTCTTTGTGTGTGTGTGCATGTTTGTGTGTATGTGTGTGCCTGAAGAGGTGCAAAAACAATAATAAATAAATGAGTGACAGAAAACTTAAATAAACAAACAATAGCCAAGTGAAAGACACTAAGACTGCCCGAGAGAGATCTGTCTCATCTCGTGTTTCAGCGGAAGTTTATTTAAGGAATGTGTGAAGGAACAAAACAAAATAGAGGGCACAATGTGAGATAGCATGCTGTGTAGCTGTATCAGATGAATACAGATGCTCTCATCTTTTTATCTGATAGCACACTCATTTGAATCGGGCACCATATCAATAGATGTGGAACGTAAGCTCTGCTCTCCAGTGAATGGGTTCATGTTTGAACCACAGATGCGCTATTACTAAACTTAAGACAAAAGGCAAGATTTTGTTTTCGCTAAACTATGACAAAATGCACAGTTACAACCACACGCTACCTAAATCACCATCAACATCCACATGTACACAGTGACACTCAGTGCATGTTGTTACCATACAGCAGCCCCTAGGGGGTGTTTTTGCCGCACACAGATAATACACATATTAACTATCTCTTGAGTCATCACTTCTGCTAGTCAGGCACACTAGTCATTGTACTGGAAACAAATTCACACATACAAACATGTTCACACATCCAAGATTATTGTGTACCTTTTGGGCATACATTCTTAGACACTTGTCTTTGGTGGCCCCCTGCTGTACTGTAACTTCCTGGCAGTATATATAGTACAGGGGAAACAGGATGTAGTAGCACTGAATGGCAGTGGATGGCTGTTTGTCTGTATTCTCCCACCCAAATTGATTTTAGACTGACTATTGAGGAAGTGTCCTGTAGTGAGTTGATTTTACGGTTATTTGTGTGTCGTTTCCCGCCATTAAGAGGGAATCTGTTTTTCTGTGTGTACAGGTGGAAGAGTAGTGAGAATGTTAGACTGTGTTTGTGATTTGTATTTTATGGTTGGCTATGCAATAACCGCAGTCTGCAACATTAACACTTTAGCAGGTTTCTGTTCTGTGTGTGGTTTGTCCTATTTATTTTCACGTGTGTTTGAGTTTCCTGTCTTACTGATCCCCTCATTCACTTGACAGGTGTGTTCTCATCCCTGTTCATCCTGAGGGCCTGGTGGTCCTCTTTTTCCCCTTTTCAGAATTCTCTCCCTTTTTCTCTTCCCGTCGTTCTCCCTCTCTGACTCATGCAGGCTTATTCACGTCTACGTCCACACTCACATCCAGTCCCTCCCCCACATTCATGTGTAGTCCTCACTCTGTCCCCTGCATGTCTTTGGGCTGCTGCCACAATGCCAGGGGCCATGCGATGAGGTCACTCTCCACAGGAGAGCTGCAGGCCTGACTGAACCTCGACCATCCCCACCACAATCCAGCGCACAGAGGACTAACAGACCACCAGTCTCACCTCCCCCAGCACACTACGTCTTTTCCGCAGTTCAGACAACTTCACCTTTACACCCTTGCAAACCACAGGGCACGCACACAAAAGGAAGTACATATCAGCCAGGCTGCATGCTTGCAAGCTAGTGCAGATGAACGCACTCATACATGCATATCAATGAGTGCATACATGTTTGCAAATACACACAGTTACACACGCATCTGCACAGATAGCTGGAAACTTTTGTCCTCTCTCAAACCCTCTGCTGTGTTTCAACCTGTCCCCTGCTGCCTCTTCCGCCCTCTGTCATCTTTCTCCATCCGATCCTTTAGAAAGTAGTGAGTCATGCTGTAGTGTTAGTGTCTGGAGTCCTTTCAGAATGTTGTAATCCCTCCAAAATGTACCCCAGAGTCAGTGCAGGACAGTTTTCCAGTTAACTATGATTCATCCCTGCCTTCTCAGCTGCTTATACCATCAATGTGAACACGTGTGTTTGCTTGTGTGGGCATTTGCCTGTGTTTGTGCACATGTGTGTAGACATGTTTTCCTGTTCATGCATGTGTGCACAGGCACTTAATGTGCAAGACTGACTTGAAAATCTGGTGTGTGAATGTGTGTTTCTGAACATGTATGTATGTCTGTACGGTGCATGTCCGTGTCTGTATTGCAGTAAAGAGTAAAACGAAGAAAAACTGGCCCCAGTTTTGGATCTGAGCAGCAGTTGGATAAGATGTCCACAGTGGGAGAAGTAGTGAATCACCTCAATCTCCCCTCAAACAAACACATTCTGCTGAGAGAGTGAAAATCAAGAGGAGCAAGAGCGTATTAAAAATCCCTTAACACTTAAGCTGGGGCGTGTAGTCATATATTAGTTGGAGCGTTTGTGATCGTGGACAGTGTCACGTTTCATTTCATGTGAATGAATATGTAGGGTAACTATGCAAGTGTGCATGATGGTGACTTCCTAGCCAGTGTTTGCCCCTGCTGCGAGGACATGATGTTCCTGCAACCCTTCAGCGCTCTTATAGCTCAGCCAGGCCCCAAGTACAACCCGCACACTGACCACCACACATTAGCCGAGGACAGAGCAGCCCAGCGCTCTACAGAATAGCCTGGTTGGCCCATGGCCTCCTATTGTATACATGCCGTCTGCTTTGTCTATGCTACTGTGATAGATTCCAGTGCACAGGCACAGACAACAGTCTTGTTATAGCGTATTAATTCCCATGACCTCCTCGTTGGTTTGTGGGTGTCACTCTGGTTGAGTTTCATTTAGGTTAGAGGTGCTCTTTGTAGGTCTGAATGTGTGATGTCTCAGGTTCTGTGTTATGGAATTTAGGCCATCGCAGAGAACATCATTTTCATCAACAACTTGCAAGGCTGTTTTAAACCACGTGATTAATGGTGCAAAAGCAGAAACTAAAACAAATTGAATGTGAATGAAAGAGGAAGAGAGATGAATGAGTACAACAGTGAAAACACACAAGTCCACAATGGGAGCGATTTTCCTAAAACAAATTCAGGAGAAAAGGTGCCACTTCAATGATGATAAAACAGTAAAAGGTCACTTCATTTCTTGATAATTGTATGTGGTTCTATTTTGCAGATAACGGTGTGACATCATCTCCACATCTTTAATAACTTGTCTCTGTCATTTTTGGTTTTCTCAACAATTACAACTTCCAGGTTAAAAGGGCATTTTGACATGTATCTGCTCCCACTTTTTCATGAATCCAGTGAGCTCAAAGCCAAAGGAAGGAGCTTTGTTCTTTGCTTGTGGTATTCTGTTTTGTCTGCTGTGCTGTGGTATTGTGGTGGCATGCCACAGAGGTCTAATTTCTTGCTTCTTAAGATCTTCCATTCTCACTTGTTTGGATGAGCCTTTCAACACTTGCCGTGATAATAGAATTACCTTCTGATCCGTGTAGGGTTAAGCTTCAGACCTCACTTCTCTAAATTCTCTTCTGAGAATAGAGAAGCAGTATTTTATTATTTTTTTTTATTACAAATGGTTTCCCTAAGAATTATGAATGGAACTCATACTGTCAGTTCTGAGTGAGAAAATCGTGGCTCTCATTGTATCCAACAACTTTCTATTTATTGTTACAATTACAGTTTCCAGTTAGCAAGCTGCTAGGGTTAACACATTCCATGGTGTTAGCACATTATACATAAGGTGCTAGTCTGTTGCTCAACACTGTCCAGGTCTGCAGGCTGTGTGTCTGATTGAGCTGTCTCTTTACAGCAGGGGAGGCCTTGCGTCAGTCAGATGTCAGCTATTGAATATCAGCTATTTCTCCCCCCTCAATGCAACACAGTGCACCTATTACCTCACTGCCCAGAGCGCTGGTTGTTGAGGTTTATAGACATATATGCATACACACAAGTACAGTGTACAGTTTTAGCCTTAAGCATTTCTACAGTGGTTCTTTCATCTTTCACTTTTCTCTGTGTAGTCATCCACTTATCCTGCCCTCCCTCTTCCTATATCTATGTGTATATACATATCTTATGTGTTTGAGCGTGCACGTATAATGTGCCGTGTTGTGTAAACACCTCTCAGGTTTAAACCCCAACAAAGGACAATTTGTGGCACGATCTGCTTCTCAAATGCTTATCTTGTTGCAGTGCTTGTCTTTTGCTAGATGGGGATGAGGGAAGGAGGGGAGGGCGGAGGAGAGGAAAAGGCATGCCTGCGGCATGTCTTGTGATGTTTAGCGACGTGTCAGGATATGTGTGTGAGAGAGGGAGAAAGAGAGAAATGCACAACTCTTGGCACCTGTACAAAATGTATAGGGTTATTTTACGTGTGTATAATACATTTGTGTACATTCAGTGGAATTACCCCTTTTCTATCTCTGCAGGCCGGGTGAGCAAGAGAATATGTCTCACTCTCTATCAGTCTCTGTCTCTTACTTTCTGTCTCTTTCCCTCATTCCAGCGATACGTCCCCTGTAGACACATCAGAGAGACAGAGGCTTAGTCCTGTCAGCGCCTGATTCAACCTGACCCTTTTTCCCTCTAAGTGGAGGAAGAGCTCGCTTTTTCCTGCCCTGGGGCAGCAAACACCGGAGACAGTGGGCATTAGGAAAGTGTGAAAATGCACGAGTATTGAAAATGCGATTTATTCGGACAGCATGAGGACAACGGGCCAAAGTAAACAGGGAAAAAAATGTTTTAGTAAGGTTAACGGCACAGCAGCCTAATTTTTATAGTGAGCGAATGCAGGAAGGGAAAAAGAAAGAAAGGGAGAGGAAAGCAGTGGCGACACTGCAGGGTTGGACAAGTTTGTGATGTTTTGAGGCTGACATCATGGCTGCATCAGCAGTTGGTGTGTGCTGGATCATCAGGTAGGCCTGTTAAAAAAAGCCTTGTCATGCTGAATACACACAGCAAAACAGTGGAGCAGGCCGAGCAATGTATTCTGAGATTCTGCTGAATGTGTGAGTCAGACTGTATTTTTAGCCCTTTTCTTAATCCAGCTCAAATCTATAATGATACAGGAGAGAAGGAGGAATTACATATGGACGCACAAGCCAACTGTAGTGTACTGTCTTACCAGTACTTTGCTTGGAAAACTGTTCAGCTATTCTCTGCAGTAACATACAAATCATTTTTATACATCAAAGATTCTGAAGTGACACATATTTACAGTCAAGATACTGTCAAAGTTTGATGTTTGTTCTCCACCCTGTAACACATCCTTCTTTCTCCTCACATCCACCTATCAACCGCTCCCTTGCTCTCACTCTGTTCCCCCTCAGACTGGTCCTTTCTTCCACTGCCATGCAACTCTGCCTCTCACCTCCATGATGCCAACCTGAATGTGTGTGTGTGTGTGTGTTCCAAGCAATGGTCACAGCAGAGATTCAACTTCAACTCAACTCAGATTCAACTTCAACATTATTGTCATTGCACAAGGCAACAAAATACAATTAGTTTTTATTATTATCTGACCAGAGGTGCAAAACAGCATTAAGGTGCTAAAAAAGTGTGTATACATATGTATGATATGAATACATTAATTTGTCACACAGTATGAACAGTATCCCAAAATGTAATTGAAGTATTAGCAGTAATTAACATTATAAACAGTATTAACAGTAATTAACAATATAAGCAATATGAGGCGTATTAACAGTAGAAAACAGTATGAGCCATATGTACAGTAATTAACAGTACTGATACTATGAACAAGGGATCTACAGGAGGTAACAGTAAATATGCAGTATGTATACAGTAATGTGTGCAGTGTACAGTCAGAGTCCCTGTAGCAGAAAGTCAGCAGTGGAGAGTGGGGGTGGAGGTAATCAAGAACAGAGTTCAGCAAGGTGATAGCTGATGGGGAAAAGGCTGTTCTTGAGCCTGCTGGTCCTGGAACGGTGGGACCTGTAGCGCCTCCCAGAGGGGAGGAGGGTAAACAGTCTGTGGGCGGGGTGAGAGGTGTCCCTAACAATGCTGCAAGCTCTCTTTAAGCAGCGTTTGTGTTGGGCGTCCTCGATGGAGTGGTGATCCGATGATGCGTTGGGCAGTTTTCACTACCCTCTGCAGAACTTCCCGGTCTGACACAGAGCAGTTGCTGTAAACATACTGAGATGCAGTTGGTGAGAATGCTCTCTATGGTGCAGCGGTAGAAGTTCACCAGAATCTGAGGAGACAGATGTGCCTTCTTAAGTCTCCTTAAAAAGAAGAGACGCTGGTGAGCCTTCTTGATCATTGTAGAAGTGTTGAGGGTACAGGAGAGATTCTCAGAGATGTGGACACCCAGGAACTTGAAACTGGAGACTCGCTCAACCTCCGTCCCATTGATATGGATGGGGGTGTGCGCGGTGCTCTTGTTCTTCCTGTAGTCCACAATGATCTCTTTAGTCTTACTGGTGTTGAGAGCCAGGATGTTATTAGCACACCATGCCACTAGATTTTGGACCTTCTCCCTGTAGGCTTGTATATGTGAGTATGTAACTGTGTGTTTACTTGTTTATATACAAGTGAGAGTGAACAAGGTGTTCATTAAGCTCGGACTGGTAGAAGGCCTGAGCTGTCTGGTATTCACTGCATCAGCTGGCTGCTTCTCAGCAGCACTATGTTCTTTCTATTTCTCTTCCTGCTGCTGCTGGGCACTGGGCATGGTGAGGAGGTGATAGGGGCAGATTGCCCTGTCATGAAGTTGGCATTGGCAGGCTAGCAGGGTCCAAGGTGCCAGTGGTAGTTCAGTATGATATTTTATCTGAGAACTACTGCTTCAGTTGGGCTCAAAGGTTTCAGGAAAGCTATTTTGTCAGATAGTCTTTCCTCCACATTGGTCATCCCTCCCAGCAATGTGTTTGTTTGTTTGAATCATTGACAGTGTTTGTTATTGTTGCAAGCATATCAGTTAAGTATATTTCACTAACTAGTGAGGCCATGGCTTGATAGCTCTCTCCTCCGCTTCATCCTTCTACATATAACTGGACAAGTGCACCACTTTCTCAGCTGTTGGTCAAACTTAAAAAGTTTGTGTCTGAATACATTTGAGCTGAGAAACAGGCCATGCAGTTTTTTAGGATTATGCTTAGTTTTAGATAATAGCTGTTAATAAAAGGCTTGGGGGTTTATAGACATGCGATGTCCCATCATCAGCTAAACACTCTTCATAGGTTCCTAACTGGTGCTTTGGTACTGCAATTCACACATATTGAGACACACTTTTGAGGCCACAGGATGCATCCAGGTTTACACTCCTCATAAACCCACTAGAGCCAGGTGTGTGGATTTAACACAGTGTGCTCCCTGTCTTCTGTTGGTTTAAATACAACTTCCAACATTTAATCACACAGATTACTCTAACTAGACCTCTTTAGACCTCCACGTATGTGAACGTCAGCCCCCATTAGATCTTTGAGACAAAAATATCAGTCCAAAGCAGTCTAAAAAAAAATTCTATTCAGGATTGAAAAGGTTTTCAGTGTGAAATTGACCATTACAAAGTAAAAGAACGCTGTGTGCTTTGGAGCTTATGATGTTTATCAGACCTGGAGTTTGAGAGCCCCGAGGACCAAAGCCAAGGGCAGATTGGGAAAAGGCCAGTTGAGCTATAGATAGTGAGAGTTGTCTTTCTCCTCACCTGGCCTCGCCGCCCTCTCTCCTCCCACATTGTTGACATCTCTAAGTGATCATTGCCACCAGCCGTAAATATGTCCACCTGTAAACCTCCAGGACCACCTCTGTGCTGCCCAGTTGCTTGTACAGTCTGTTCAGGCCAGTTCACATCAGCCTAGGCAAATAGTAAGACCTTGTAAAATCATTCAAAAATAAGCTCAACCTAGCACATTTTATAAGAGGAGCTGAGGGGAAATATTCAACAGTATGCATTAAAAAACAGCTTTTTTTCTGCTATTTGGAGTATGTTTAGCCTATTGCCATTGCCATTCATTGTTTTAGTTTAGTTTTTGTTCACTGTTTTAGTTTTTTGTCAAAATGACAGACAGCTTGTGGGGATTCTGTGGTTCCTTCTCTATGTGGTTCCATCTGCCAATGAGATTTGATGATATGCAAGAAGTACTTAGAAACAAACCATAATCAAGAGATATAAATGCATATTAACAGGAATTATTTTCTCAATAGCTTATTGTAAATCTTCAAAACAGTTAAAACAAATAAAAATGAAAATATATTTTTTCTTTATTTGCCACCTGCACCTCATTCTGTAGCTGTTGAATGATATGAAGTAGCTTGCCCAGTTATATTATTCAACATCACCGCTGTAGTTTTAAAAGTGAACTACGGTTGTGATTTGGTGATCGCAGGGGATCTTGATCAAATAAGACGCAACACATGCTGCTCTTGGAGTTTGGTGGCTGATATAAGGAAATGGGCAGCAGCTGGCATGGCCCGGTCCCTCCATTTTTCACCAGGCCTCTAGGGAGAGACAGACCGCGTGCCAAGAGCTTTCATGTCATAAATATCCTCCCTAAATGCTTCAGTGCTTTATAATTATAACTCTTTCATCTCCCCCTTTTTTCTCTCTCTTCCTCACTCTCTCAAATTATTGCCTATTGTCAGTGTTGTGTTTCAGTATGCATATGAGTCCATCAGTGTTTATGTGCATACAAGTTTATGTAATTAGATGGTTTTAAAAAAACAAATGTCATTGTGTCCACACTAACACAGCTCTGTGGAGTGATTTGGTTGTTCCATCGAGTAACTTTTGGCTGGTTGTGCTCCAGACATTAAACTTTACATCACATAATCAGCCTCATAAAGCTGTTTTCCATCTTACTGTGATATACACATAATGAGTCACATAGCAGGGTAGTAAACAATTCTGTTTACACATTACGCTGATGTGTTAATCATATCAACCTGCCACTTTAGTAACTTTGCAGACCTCAGTGTAACTTTGCAGACCTCCAAGAGCTTTTAGTTCTAGGTAGACTGCAGTAAGTGTGCAGCATATTACTCTTAAGTATTCCCAGGTCACTCAGGTGTCAGCCCCAGCTGGCAGGACTCCTGAAAACATAAAATCGACCATATTTCCATCTCATGGTGTGCTCATCTTTACATCGGCACCTTAGCTGTGTAAAGTTTATCATGTAAATAAGGGATGAACCATACCTTCACAAGTGTATATTTATATATGATTCCCAGTTCTTAGGTTCTTCTGGTTTTTGCCAGATCATTGTAACTTCTTATGATCATTGTTTGTGTTTTTGACTGCATCTACAGGGAGATCAGGGAGAGTTGGGCGGCTGTTTTGGTCTCAGTTTTTTGTTGAACTTTGGCTTTCCAGGTTAAAGATGATCACCATGTCACCCTGCTGCCTTTGTTATCTTACAAAACTAACACGTATTATATGAATCGAGTGTACATTTGGTGTCCTCAGGCCATTACTTATTAAGCAATTGTTTAGACTTGCAGAACAAAGGCTATTGTTCTGATTTGCCAGAATCAGCAATCTGAATTACTATCAAGTGTGGTAGTGAAAATGAATCCTTCAAGCACTTAAGGCATGAACTCTGTGCCAGCCAAACCAGTGGCACATCACTGCCAAGCCAAGACACAACTTGGAGAGCTGGGAAGTTCCCATATGCGGTGCAGTCGTTGATTGTTTTGGTTATTGCAAAACCTCAAAACGGCTAAGCATTCTGGACGGGCTCCCCATTAAGGGCTTGTGTAACTCAACATTCTGCGGCCCATTAAGAAACACAAAGACATGGCTGCACGCCGCACTGTTAAAGATTCCTTTGGTGTTAATGGCATA
Organism: Gadopsis marmoratus; assembly: GCA_036023855.1. Taxonomy (NCBI): domain Eukaryota; kingdom Metazoa; phylum Chordata; class Actinopteri; order Centrarchiformes; family Percichthyidae; genus Gadopsis; species Gadopsis marmoratus. Next base: position 32,726 of record JAVQJF010074294.1, read on the forward strand.
ATGGCAGTGCTGTGTGTTGACGTAGTAATGTAAGAGATAAGACGTCTGCTGCTGAACAAATAAACAGCTAACACAGCTGTACAACACGTAGGAGAGATTAAGAAGGACGAGGGAAGAGGCGAGGGAGAAAGGCTGTCAACGCCAACTCGGCAACAAGCAATCCAGCTACAACAAGCAGGCCTGATTTTATTTCATTAATCCCTTAAGCTAAGTGCATTTTTATTAGTGTTTGAGAACAATAGTAGGCTGTTGCTGTGTTGTGTGCATGTGTGTAAGAGAGTGAAGGTGCACATAAACCTTTCCTATAATTCCCACACAAACGCACCCAATACATGTATACAGATTCTCACTGTGTTGAAAAACTTGCATTCTGAGGTGGCAGTTACATTTTCGTGTGGTTAATCTGAGTTGCATTTTTAATGTTTTTTAATTTTCTATTACAAAAAACACAGTTTCGCAATGCAGGGTGTTTTATAAAGGTGTCTTGTCCTTCTAATTGTATCCATTTTGATATTAATTCTACCCATGACTGCATCTTTTGACATTATTGGTTTCTCCCTTGGTCTTAAAGATTCTGCTTCACTGCCACAATGGCCACTCAGATTATTACACAAGTGCCATTATCTCTAGCTGCAACTTCCTGCACTACAATCAAAAACCTATAACGAGTACTGTCCATGTGATGTCATCTGGGCAGGGACTGTGTGTGCACAGAGGGAAATATTGCGAGGATTTCAAATAAGATCAGAATGTTGTAAGCGAGGATAGTATGACGTAATTAACAATTGTGCATTTGCATGGATGCATTTTGTTTTTACATGCACTTGTTTTAGTAGACGTGTGTATGAAGGCAGGTGAACATGTGTTTCAGTGAAGAATGTCCACATGTCTCAACCATGACAAAAGCAGTGTCTCCCTCGCTGGGATGCAAGTGAACTTCCTGGGGGGGGGGGGGGGGCAATGCATT
>JAVQJF010074303.1:0-32244 GCA_036023855.1 Gadopsis marmoratus
CTGCGATTGACTGGCGATCAGTCCAGGGTGTTTCCTGCCTCTCGCCCAATGTTAGCTGGGATTGGCTCCAGCCCCCCCCTGCGACCCTTCGGGATAAGCAGTATGGTTAATGAATGAATGAATGAAAGGTATGTCACATGACCAATGTCTGCTTTCAAACAGCTTTCTAAAAGGAAAATGATTGACAGCCCTACTTAAATGCAAACAATGTTACTCCAGGCCTGGGTAGCTTATTTAAATACATACTCAGACAATGTCAACAATCAATGTAAAGTGCAAAAACAATTTGTAGCAGCAAAAACTATGGAAAGCAGCAACATTACTTTTTATTACTTTTTCAATATCATTGCCAATCTTATTTTTCTATGTTAGTTTATTTGTTTTACTAAATATATATTTTCCTTTGTTGTTATTTTATTAGGCACTGGTGTTAGCATTTACTCCTTATATACACTTTACATTTATTACTATTCTTCTTAGGTTTGAACAAGAATTTCATTCAGGATTAATAAAGCGCTGTCTTATCTTATTTGATCTTAATATTTATAGGGTCATATGGTATTTGGCTTGCTCAGGTGCATACCAAGCATAGTTTAGGGTGTTGAAAACCATAGAAAAACAGATAAGAACACAAACCACATTCAATCCATAGCTCCTATGGGAGGAGATCTGGCAGCTGTCAATGACATGCTGGCAATGAGATATCTGCACATTCGACCTCGGCTCAACATAAACCGTACTCGGCCTGACAGAGACAGCTGATTGGACAGAAATCAAACACTTGATTCTGCTAACAATGACAAATAGCTATTTGTTACCACACATTTCAGCACGTACTCCCTCTCTGTCTTCACAGCGCAAATATTAGCCTTAGATAGCAAAATAAAATCAGCCCACTCACGTCAGAAACAGTCCTCGTGATTAAGTGTTCCAAAAGCGTTCTATATCAGACTGTTTATAAATCCAGTTCCAAGGATTAGGCACACTCTCAGAGGGAATGTGTGTGTTTAATCCCGTATCCTTCAATCCTTCTTGCCCAGTGTAAAGGCTAAGAGAGCACAGCGAAGGAAGAATGCACGTGAACATAGCACAGCGAGCGGACTCTAACCTGGCTACAGTTAACCATTAACAGCTAAGTCGGATGTCAACACACTCGCACCCACAAGACCCATAGTGTCATTGAGTCATTTAATGCAGAAAGTGCAAATCAGTGGTTACATCATGGGCCTAACAGACAACATTTAAGGGTTTGACAACACTGATCATAATCTAGTGTGTAGATCATTTCTACTGACTAACTGCAAGGTGCTCTGAATAATAGTGTATTTAAAAACATACGGTTAACTCAGAAACAGAGAGAAGAAAATTATTTTCGTTAGCAGCTTGGAAACCTGTTGACCTGTATGAGAATTTGGTATTTTTCTGGCGAGCCTGTGTTTTTGAAGGTAAACAGTACTGGGCTCTGTGGAACTGTGGGACTGGGCCCCGGCCAGGTTTAACACAGTCAGCCAGTATCCTCCTCTCCCTCTCCCTTGCTGCTCGTCTCACCATAACATTTCACTCTCTCTCTTCCCTCTCTCTAACACGCACAAAGACTCCTTTAGGAAAGGCCTCGTCTCCCACAGAGTTAGAATGAGCGAGCGTAAACAGAGAAAGAGTGAGGGAGAGTAAAGGAGAAGCAGGGAAACGATGAGCAGGAAACCCTGCTCTGGCACAGGGAGGCAGTAAGTGCTGAGCTCCTGCAGGGACAGAGTTACAAATGGCCTCTCTCTCTCTCTCTCTCTACTTACTAATGGACCTTTCAGAACCACTCAGTTCTTTTCACTTGACCAAACAGCATAAACAAGGATATATTTCTTTCACTATCCTCTATTAAATCTGTTCTTTTCAACAGGGACAGTTACATGTTTATGCTTGGGGTGTTTATGGCACTCAAAATTAATGTTTCTAAAAGTTTCAAAAGCAAGAATATAAAAAAGATTTTAAAAAATAGATGGTGAATTAATCTCAAGCTACCAAAGGTGCTGTACACTCATGTGGTGGTAAAATCCTCCAGGATAACATGCAACAGCTATAAGTGACAGGCCAATTAACATTTCTCAAAAGCAGTGTACTAGCATTTACATTTACTTAAATCATAGCAAATGTGGCTTGAGACAATATTGTGGTTTATGATACTCCTCCATAAAGACATATTATATATACATATGGATACAGATAAGGATACCAGCTTCATGATTCATTTTAATTTAGCATTTTGCACTTCTGAATGAAATGCTGGCTGCCAGCTATTACTGAACATAGGGTGTGACACAGTGTTGATGGTGGAGCAATAATCTAGCAGTGACACATGATTGAGTCAGGTGTAAAGTGCAATATTTTCCAAAGGTGGCGTGTTTCTTTAAGTCAGGCTGGTGATTATAAGGAGGAAGACCTTGATGCTGTCTTAATCCAGACATACAAGGGCTTTGGCTAGATAAAATATAATGTCAAAATGGCCTTCAGTGCCAGCAATTTAATAGTATGTCTGTAATATTTGAGTGGGTACAAACTGTTAGAACCTTTCCTTTGTTCTGAGTGGTAATGGTGTAAGACATAAAACGTAGGGCTGTACACAGCCAACCATCATCCTGTTTTGCTGTCTGTGTGCCAACCTCTTTAACAGATTAGCCTCAGTGTCTGCATGTCTGTGAATATCTAAGTGCATTTACAGTGTGTGCATGTATGTGAGGCGACCTCCTCCCTGACCCAAATACAACAAGCTCATTTTCCATGTTAGGATAAATCAAGTCTGGGTTTGTGAGTACTTACTGTGTTTGTGTGTGTGCGGTTGTGATTGTGCGGAGATACAGATCAGTGTGAATACAGTACAAAACGAAACTGCACAAATTCAAAATGGTCCCATAGAGGGATGGAAAAGGTGTCTGACGACTTCAGTATGTAAGCAACAATTAACTGCTCATCAAATGACAGGTTTGGCGAGGTCACTGCAAACACAGCGGCAAAATGTGCACAATGCAAATCCAGAAACACCAGAGTCAGATTACAGTTGTTAGTTGAGAAGTTAAATTACACACCAGAGCTCAGACACACTGGAGACTACCTAAAGTTTTTTGTTGGGGGAAGAGGTAACCATCAGTGACTGTACTTATCCCAGCCATGGAAACACGGCCTAAAATGTTTCCTCTCTGGAAGGGCTTATTAAAATAATGGAATAAATTGGTTTATGCTCTGAGCTGTAATCTGTCAGCACCAACCCCGCCAAAAAAAATTCCATTTACAAGTGGTCTGTTTTTTAGTTGAAAACTACTTTACGCTATCTCAACTTGGCAGCTTCCTCCTAATTAAAAATAATAATAAATAAACAGGTAAAATGAAAAGATTGTGTGTTTGATATTCTACTCACTTCCTCCATTCAGCAATTCCAACATGGTATAATTGGTCAGGCTGCTGCTGATACCAACAATGCAATGGTACAGAAAGCTACCAATAGGACTGCATGAGAAAAACAGAGTGAGACAGACAGACTGGCCTACTCTAAGCAACAAAGTGTGCTGTGGATGTGTGACATTCATGGGGTCAGTAAGTCAGTCAGAAAGACAGTCACTAAGATAGACAGACGGCCAGACGTGTCCCCCAGACAGAGACATGGACATCCCCTTCAGATGAGTCTGTTCAGTGTCAGACAATAGGGTCACTGACACAATGAGCCACTATCCTCTAATGAAGAAACCAGCTGGGAGTGGAGCAGATTAATTGGCCAAAAAGCACAGCTACAACTGACCTACATTTACTATGACAACCTTTGTGCATTCTGAGAATATAAACAATGGATGGAACCAAAACTAAATTACTAAAACTTTGTAGAGCCTCTACTGTGCATCAACAATACCTGGATTAGATTATTCTGTGTGAAGAAACACATTCGTGTTTACATAGCTCTAAAAAGCAACCTTTCATTTTCTGTCGATGGCTAAAGACTGCTACTTTTTGAGAACAAAAAGAGGCGACAGTAGCTCAGTTTATAGAGCGGGGCTGGCTACAGGGCCTGGTGGTGTGTTTTTTCCTCACCTGTGGTGGGTTACTGAGCATTTCTACTCGCCACGCAATTTTGTTTGGCTGCCACTTCTGCAATCTATGTAGAACACTTTAGAATTGCAAACACTGAGTTAGTGGGACATGACAGTACAAATATGGAATACATCACATAATCATAATCCCTGACTATTCTTCATTTAGGAATTGCTATGTAAAAATAATATTTATTAGCAAAATGAGTTCAAAGCAATACTGCAAAATAAATTCAATCAAAAAAGATGAAGTCTGTTGGGAGAGGCAACGTGATAAGAGTGTGAACTTTTAGCTACTCTCACCATCCCAGGAAAACTCGGATTCATTAAAGTTGACCTCAAGATGTTGAATACTGATTGTATCTTGCTTTGCTCTAGTACATTGTGTTCTTGAGCATGCAGGTCATGAGACAGACAGCGCTAAACCATGCGTGTGTTTGTGATAAAAATATCATGTCAAGCTGCAGCGGTCTAGACGAGAGTTACAGGCCTCTAATGTTCTCCGTCTGCCTCTAATCAGTTCCTGTTTTATGAATAAAAATCTTTTACACTGTTGAGCATACAATTATCTTTATTTACATTTATGATGGATTTATCATATTCATTTTTTTTTTTTTATCCTCATTATGGTCATTCAGCCGTATTCAGGCTCCAGTTATATTCCTGAATTGCTTAGTAGAAAGCCATAATATTACTTCTAGGATTCATAGTCACAGAAGTGGTTTTAACTATTTGTTTTCTCTTTTATAACACCTCTTTTATAACGAATGTTCAAAGATTTAATTTGACTTCCAATGCACTCATTGATATGTTTATTCATTTAAGTTTAAATGCATGTTTTACTTTATTTTCCATTTTGGATTACATGATTTAAAAGTTAAGTTTTTACTCTTGGTTGTTTTAGAATTATGTTCTTTTTGAAGTAAGCATTTTAACATCTTATAATGTACCTTATACATTTGGATTTAATCATTTTTTTACAGTATACTTTTAAGTCTTGCTCTGTAAGTTCCATGCATCACTGACTGTGTCAAGTTCAAGGGTGATTTTGAGGAAGTGTCATGACTCGTTACCAAAAAAGGAGAAAGGATGAGCTGTGCATCAAGTGATGTGAGCAACAGGAGGAGTGTGACAGGGTGTGATGTGTGTATAAACAGTAAAGGAAGATCAGATGAAGAGACTTTTAGGGCTTCCTTTTGATTTCTTTATTGCCCCTTTGGGTTGATAGTGAGGTTTTTCGATTCAATTGTGTATCATTCAGACAAGGTAACTGTTAATCTTTAAATAACGAAAGTTAAACTTTTTCTGAAGTCTCCTCCGTCTCATCTCTTCGCCACCACCCTCTCGGCCAGGCTTGGGCCACCTCATCGCCTTCCAGGTGAGCCCCCTCCACATTGATACAGGGCTAGAGATTAACCCTGATTAGGTCTGGTTTAGAAATAGTAGACATCCCAGACTCCAGGGCAAACCTGGGCATTGTACGACCCGAAGGGTGTGGCCCTTCTTCTGTCTCTGACCAGCCCGCGAGAGGTCAGTGGTAAATTAGCAATCAAATTTAAAAGTGTTCATCAGTACAACTGAGTATTGCTTGTATTTTGATGGGGTCTGCTACTTTTTTTTTTAAATTTACGTACGTCTGTGCTTGTGGGCGTGCACAGTCTTCACTGTGTTTTGGTGAACAGATGTTTACAAGAGACGTGAGCTAGCTGATAACCCTCAAAAATGTCAGATCACGTTACAAAAACATAGATTGATACAGAATTTAGAGTTTTTAACGATATAATGTTGCCGTTTTTACTATGCCTGCTCCACATTTTCATGGACTAATTGTAATATCTACTCTTATCAAAACCACACAAATTACTGCTTTTTATAAAGAAATAAAATTAATATTGAGTTCAGCTTATTGGTCCGGCCTCAGTTCCTCATGTTGCCTCTGGGGAAAAGTAATTGCCCACCCCTGCTCTAGGGCCTCGGCTTTGAAGGTTTTGCTAGGAACACGGCTGGGAGTATGCTACAAAACTTTGATTTTTTGTGTGACTGACCATCGGGCTGTCCCTGACAGCAAGGCCTCTTCCCTGGCACACGCCGATGAAGGGTACGGGTAGGGAAGTCTCAACCCTTCGGTTACGTGCTCGCCTAATGTTTAGGTAAGGGAGGGGAGGTGATCCCATAGTAGGTTTAGCTCCAACGCTGCCTACACTTAAAAGGGTAAATTCCCTTCAGGTTCGGGAACACTGATCTAATCTCGGCCCGGTGCGGAAAGCCCCCCCGAGAGCTCTGTCACGCCTGCAACAAGAGTTTCAAGTAAAGAGTGAAAGAGGCAGCTAAAAGGACAACACTGTCCACTCGCTGGGGACAACATCTCGTGGCCACTCCAACGCGTTATCTGTCATCTTGCTGAATCAGTACAAAAGGCATTTTAAAATGTGCTCGATTCATACCTTCAAAATATGTAATAATATTATTTGGGCGATGCATCAGCAAAGAGTAGAAGCATCAACAAAGTATGCATTTTGTTATCTCTGAGTGCCACTTCAAGAACACACCCACCCACTTACACGCAAGCACACTTGAGTTTTTGGACAGAGTGGGAATGATACACATCCTCCCTCAGCCACTCCCCAAACACAGTCCCCAGCCAGCATACCCCTTGGGTGTCAAGGCGTCCCCATGGCAACCTGTATTTACGCCACTTGACTGCGGACGAGTGCAGACCTCAGTTTAGTAGCAGCTGTGGATTTTGGATCCATGCACACAAAGGGGGAGTGACCCAGAGAAAGCAGAAATGAGCAGTATCAGACAGCAAGAAAAAGACAGAAAGGGAGTGTGAAAGACTTTTAGGAGCGAGTATCGGAGACATATGAGCCCAGCAAAGCATTTGTTTATAGTTGCTAGGCACACAGTCGCCTAGTTCAGCATATGCCTTGATGCTCATATTACTAGCCATGTGGTGAAAAACCCCACCCCACTGCAATGCCAAGTAAACTGGCTCAGTGATAATGCCAAGCTGACTCACTGCATTCACACTACAACCTCCCCACTGCTCCCATAGCTACAGCCAAGTAATAAGGGAAGGAAATTAGAGCACACCGAAGTGCAAACTGTAGACATATTTATGTTTGGATGTCTGCTTTTCTGCACAGTTTAAACTTTATACTTACGTTGATCTTTTGGAGATGGTAGTAGTTTGCAAAAAAAATAAAAATATAAAATGACACCAGTTTTGATGCATTTGTAATTTGTTTGGTGTGCAAAGTAATAAAACATCAAACAACGTATCTCACAGTATGTGCATTATATTTTGAGATATGTTTAAGTAATACTCAGATCTGGAGCTGGACTGGCCCTGATACAAATATTTTGCCCCATTTACATACAAACAGCAACTGTACTGCACTCAACCTGAATCACAAACTGTTCGAAGGCTCTGGTGGACTTCATATGTGCAGAATCCCAACACTTTGCTTGATTGTATCAATACAATTAGTGTGCTTTAAAGAGGCTGCGGTTTTCAAGTGGTTTATCAGCTTGCTGCATGTAACCTGGTTTACCTGATTAATAAGTGACAACTTCTCTGCCACTATTAAAACAACCAGGTTAGAGCTCAGCACAATCTGTTCAACAGGAGTGCAGAGACAGTAACATAACAACCCAAGGGAGACAAAAAGACAACACCACACCTCAGGTGCTAAATGAATTGTTACTCATTGGGATCAATTAGGTTGCTTATGCTCCTTGCAGTAATTTGGGGGTGCGTACATTCAGGATGTTTTGCTGATCAGACAGAAGGGTAAGCCAACTTACCCTTCTGTCTGATCAGCTTGAAAGCATGTAACTCTTCCATCAGGAGACCTTACAAAGGTGACTAAATGTGATTCACAGGAATTTCCATTCTTCCCTTAACATATCAGTTGCTCCAAGTTATTTAGCCTATTTCATCTCCAGCCATCCTTTAATGAGCGGGGTGGATTTATTGAGTGGCATCAATAAAGGGGCATAATTTTCACCTGTGTGTTCCTGGGCAGCCATGAAAAACCAGGTGATCTTAACAGTTCATTACACTTAGTGTAAAATTAGGCAGCGCTGCACCGTTAATTCCTTTTCCAGACCATATTTATCAGTTGATCAATTTAACTAATGGTCTCGATTATGTTGTGGAAAAACTGCCTATGTTCTTAGAGTTGAACTAAACACAGGAAACTCTTACAGGTCATTGATAAAGATATATTGTACAATAGGTGATAGACAGTCAGAAGTCATCAGCTAGCTCAAAGGAAGGATACCAGAAGACAGCTTTTATAGTGTTTTAGAGACATAGAAACCTATTTCCATTGGCCACTGTACATATGTTTTGACCTATAGGAACTTTCCAACTTGTACAGAACACTCAAGTTACAGTCTGCCGAGCAGAAACGTTTCCACGCAAGGACCTACCTTCACCATATAGCCGAGCCCCCTGACCTCTTATTCGAGAGTCACGTTGCTCAACTTACACACACACACACACACACACACACACACACACACACAGACACTTAAACACATGAAACTGGGTGAAGTTTCAAGATGAAAGGCATGTGTAAAACTGGAACTGTTAGAAAGTTAAAGGAAATACACAAGTGTATAATTACTAAATATGAATAAGTATACAAACAAATTATTTTGAATAGATGATTAACATGTGAATAATTGTTAAGTTATAAGCTTATAACTAAGTTAACTGACATTTCAACTCTAGAACCTGAATGTCAACGCAAGATCGCTGGTGTGTCCTAATTTATACAAATTATAACTTCAGAAATCATCTCGTAAATCAAGATTATTAAATCAATTGTTGAGTCACTTAAGCAGTTACAGTGTAATTACTGTTTTAATAGGTGTACCAGCTGAAGTAGACATAAAGATTGTGGGTGGCAACAGGCCCACAGCAGAGAGCAGAGGAAGGACGGAGGGGAAAAGGGAAGGAGGGATGATGAAGGAGGATTGGTAAGAAGGAGGGATGAGGGAATCTCAGGTGGCACAAAGCCCCATATGGCTGGAGAGCAACACGAAATAGAAGTATAAAAAGGGTAGAGGAGTGGAGTCCAACATGAGAGAAGAAAGGAAGGAGAGATGAGATGAAGAAGCAGGAAATGATAATTAGTCTGTTCTCTATTCTCTAAGCTGTTTGTTCAAATAGAGAAAGCTCCAGTAGAGAGGCGAGAAGAAAAACATGTCTGTAACAAACAGTGAAAAGCTATAGAAAAATTATGTCTAAAATTTCTGATCCAGATCTGGGAGGAGATACCCCCGGACACCATTCGTCGTCTCAGTAGGAGCCCTGATGTTGTCAGGCAGCATACGAGCACGTGAGGGCCGTACAAACTACTGAGTAACATTTCGAGGTGCTGTAATGACATTTCAGCAAAATGGACTAGCCTGCCGCATCATTTTTTCACTTTGATTTTCAGGGTGTCTTTGAATTCAGCCCTCTGTAGGTTGATCATTTTCATTTCCATCAAACGAAGTGGCATCCTTTCGTTCCTAACACATTACCCAGTCCATGTCAGTATAGATATCCAGCATGATTTTTTTTCCCATTGAGATCTGATGTGTTTTCAAAGTGTTCCTTTAAATTTTTTGGAGCAGTGTACATAAGGTGGCACTAGCAGCCGTATTAAAGGGGTTGAAAACCTGCAAAACCTTCACAACTTGCGCAAGAGAAAGTGCACTCCACTCCACTACCTCTGCCTTATCAGGCGATACCACCGCTGTGGCACGTCAGTTGGTGTTACAGGAGTCCATCCAATCTGTACACACATGTGCAGTCCGTCTGTCTTCCTCTCTGACAAACCCACATACCACAGTGACTAACATATGACTGCAGGATTCCAGGAATAAATCTAGCAAGCACATAACAGCTGCATACGAAGAGTACAAACAGATACCCTGTACAATAGATCCTTGAGGCGGATGCTTGAGACACAGGCATACTTTGTTGTGTCCGCCAGTGCTTTCTTTCACCAGCGACACAGGTTGGCAAACAGCAGAAAACAGGGTGGATAATGTAGTGGTGGGGGGTAAAGAGCAGTCTATAAATACAGCCAGTGTAGCTATCTCAAATGATTCAAATGTTTCATAGCACGGCTTTGGAGTTTACATATTCAGAGAGCCTGCACTGCTTTGACTTGTGCAAAGACCAAGAACCCATTAATAACATCCTACTGTGCCAGGCTTTATAATTATGGAATGTGATATCATTCAAAAGGTGTACTTAAAAACAGGGTTTTGTATCTGTAAGCTTACTTTTGTAGACTTGCACATTTTGTTTTCTGTCTGTAAAATCTGTTTGCAGGTGTGTGCATTCAGAAACAGGCTTACAAACTTCATCCTCACAAAACATTCATACGCGCGTGCACATGCTTACGGACGTTTTTACTGCGTGGTATGTTTTGCACACAGGGTTTCGCAAAAGAAACAGGCTATTTGCAAGGCAGGGAGGGCGGGATCACCACATTCTGAACAATCAGTGTCTTTGGAATCGCTACATGAACTAGGCTCAAATGTAACATTAATTTTTGAGAAAAGAATTGTACAAGTTTGCAAAACTGCGCTTACAGATACAAAACTCTGTTTTCCATAACCCTTTTGAATGATATAATATTCCATACAGATACAGACTGTACCGCTGCCAACAACTCTCTCTCTCTCATCTCAGTTTTCATAGGAGTTAAATTTAAACCATCATAAAAATATCCCTAAATATCCAGATGTGACCACTGCACTAAAAACATTTTCTCTTTGGTAAAAGTAAATACAGTATAGCCTTCAAGTAAAGGAGAAAAACAGAGGGAAGTCCCTTAGTCGGCAATTCTGCGTTAGTGGCTGACCACGTGAACCTTAATGTTCTAAATAGAGAAGATTTAGTGAAGGACATGCAGGGTGGGGAGCTTGTGTCTGCATCTGTCTCAAAATCTCCCATCATTGAGAACCCAGCAGGAAAAGACACAGCAGTAAGACATAACATTATCTTACAATACCTAGGCTATCTCAGAGATTATTTTAAGAAACTGCGTGGACTGACAGGAACACATGGCATTCAAATACTATGCGACGGGCGAGACTGACATTTCAGTCCAGTGGGCACAGCTTCAAAATAATGAGCATTTACACTGCAGTTAGCGACTGGTGTTGATCTCCCTCCATATACAGTGCTCATGAGTGCACACAGACATGCATGTACACACACACACACACACACACACACACACAGGACAGTGGATGGCCAATAATTATCTCTGGGTTTAAGCTGAGGATAAATGCAGAGTTATCTGTTTTTATCTGTAAAATCTGCCATCCTGATCTTCCTGTGGGTGTGTTTAAAAACTGAACAGACCCAGAACTGAGCCTACCACGATCAGCAGATGTATTTGAAATAAAACGTTTGCCCTACCAACAGTGAGGCTGATGGCCGGTGGTCAAATCAGGATCTCGAGAGTGGTAAGGCTTTCGTATTTTTCTTTTCTTTGCTCTTCGTGGAAGTACTTTGAGGCAACATCTAGGCATAAGAAATGCACTAAGCCTGTTCGGCGATAAACGGCAACAAATGTGTTGGTCTACGGGATGGGTGTGTGTGGTTGGTCACCAATGGGGACTGAATCACGTGACCAAAATAACTCACAAGGTTCTGACGTCACACATGATTGTGTCTCCAGACAGAAAAACAGAAAAAGGTAATTTAAACACTGTAATGGCTTAGTAAAACACTTTGAACTTTTAAAAAAAGGAATGCCATAAATGTTTTATTTATTTGAGCAGTTCCCGCTTAACTTTTCTTTGTGTTTTTATGTTAGCCTGCTGCTTCCTTATTTGCTTCTGTGGGAATGGATGCTAAAGTAAAGAGCATGTAACCAAACCACATTAATCAGAGGCGTCTGGGCTTAAGCTCACGCAACACACAAACAAGCATGTAGGCAGGCACACATAAACACCAGGTCCAGACATGTAGAGCAAAACACCAGTCTGCTAATTAAGACGTGTGTGCTGCAGACTTTAAGAGAGAGGACTGTAACTAGTCTAGCCTAAATGCAGTTACCATACACGATGCTCCAACTCCCACAGAAGGCCCAAAAATGTAATCAGGAGCACGTTCTAGCCATAAATATATTCTAAAAAAGAAAAGATGTTCAGGTAAAGTATTTTAAGGACATTACTTGACGCCAGATTACTTATTACTTGATGGCAGATTCTGCATCATCTTGATCTCAGTGCACTGTGAGAAATCACGTCTCGCTTAGTCTCTGGGAAGGAAGGAAGTTTCCTTTTGTCTGTCCATCCTTAATTACAGGCTTATAAAGCGCAGAACTGTGGCGTCATTCAGGCTACCTTTCCATCACTCCTGAATCACACACACACACACACAGTTCAGATTTCAATGGCAAGGTTCAAACTAATTTCACCTTCCTAAAAAGATCGGCCTCTTCCTAGGAATAGTGTTATGAGCGGTGCTTCACCCAAACTGGGCGATAGTATAGTAGCTACACCCTGTGTGATGACGAAAGAGAGATCGCAACACAATAGAAGTTGCCGTGGTAATTTCTATGGACAGAAATGTCGCACATAAATATATATATATAAGCATTTTGGTTCCTCTGCCAGCTGACTCTGTTAACCAGTCTGCTTTGTAATTTCGCCAAAACGTTCTAGAGTTTCTGCAATCACCGTATTTAAGAGTATCTGGTTAAAGGGACCTTTACTTGAAAGACCAGAGGAGAAGCAGACCGAACCTTAATTCACCTCATCAACACTCTACTCATGTTGCCACTGAAGAACAACCATGTTTTGCTGTCTATGAGCCTTTACCACACACCTGCAGCAGACAATGGAGCAGTTAGTGTCCTGAAGAGCTAAAAGAACCTTCTACAGTGACAGGACAAAAAGAAAAACCACCTTTAAAAACAATAACTACAATGCTGACTCAACATTTGATGAAGTCAATAACATTTGGGCTCCGTAATACACAGCTATTACCAAACTTAGCACCCAGGTAGCACTGACGTATTGCTGATGCAGGATCACACCTGGTCAGCGAGCTACTCACAAAGGCATCACAGCTCTAACTTACAAAATCCAGATAAAACAGTTTGAAAATGAGTCTCACATATCTCCACTGAAGGCCATAGTGCAACCTTTGACCTCAAACTCCTCCTATCAATGAGACATTATGAAAGATCACCACGACAACTAAATTAGCACTGACTTTGCGCGTCACGCTTAATGAGAACTGCAAATTGGCCAGTACTTATTTTTGTCTATGTGCTATGAGATAACTCTGTTATAGCGCTATATAAATATAAATTGAACTGAATTGAATTGTCTGTCTCGCAATGACGCCTGAAAGGCCGCGATCCTACATGGAGACTGCGGTGAATGAGCAGCACTGTATGGACACTGCTGTCAGCACATTTTGGACCTGGAATTTGCAGTCAGTGATGCCACAATTTTCGTTGTTATGGTCAGGTGATGTTTCTCCTTGTTCCAGCATGTCATCAGTAAGCAGGACTCATCATGGGGGGTATTTTGTCATGGTGGAAAATGCCCAGGATGACCCTGACAACCTCTCTGCTGTTCACGTGTGCCAGACAAGACAGCGTGTGACAGTGAGCCGGCAAACAGGATGACTGAAGCGGCGGCAGCTATCAGGGCGTCTTAATATTTGACTAGATAATATTTGACACAGTGCAAAGACATGAAACTTTAACGTGACGGCTTCTTTAGCAGCCGAGCTGAAATTGGACTTCCCGTCGAGAAAGTTGGGTTTTAATTGACCCTCGCACCTTCAGGGGAAGGATATGAAGGTTAAAGTGCTTATTTTTGAAGGACTTACCCTAAAGGCGGTTTTGAGGACTCGGTCATTGCGGTGGTTGCGACGACGTACCGACTTCAGACGACAGCTGACGCAGGGCTCCGAAATCCGCTGCTGCTCCTTAAAGTCGGTGGACGCGCATGATGCTGTCCGCCACCTGCGAGTTGGCACGTCGACGTTCAGTTAACTCGCCTGCTGGTTTCCAACATATATGTATCAATATATGTATATCCAATATGTATCATATGTATCAGCCGGTGAAGCGGCGTGTTTTTGGACAGGGAGAGAACAAGGCTGCGTTTTTTTGTTTTTTTTTTTGTGTTGCAGGTCCGAAGAGTGACAGTGCAGCACAAAAAACGTGTCCGTGAAGTCGAACTACGACACACGAATAAATGTTCCGACTTACTTTAGTGAAAAGTGTCTCACCGAGTCATTGTCGTGGACTGAGTTAGTTGTCAAATCCACTTGACAATCTTCGTGTCCCTAGAGCACTGTCAAGCAAACCGTGTTCATAAATAAAACATCCGGTGTGACATTTCAGAATAAGAGCTCATGGACGAAACGTGTTTACTCTTTACTAGCCGTGTTGTACGTAATATACGGATTTTAAAACTATACTCGTGGAGTTTATTGAAAAGGACGTAGCCAACATCATACATAACATGCACAGCATGCCCCTTTAGTCTGTTTAACTTCCTCTGTAACGCCTCCCATTACGCCTCCTAAGAAATTCCGCCCTTTGATTTTGAAGGCCGGGCTACGTGGCTTCCGCTGGTTTTGCTGCTGCGTCTGTCCAGCTTGACGCCGCTCTCTCCAGCCCGCCTTCGTCAGCAGATCCCACGTCAATCACCCTCATTGGGAATTCACTGGGCGCCAGCTGGACAGCGACGGCGTGAATACTTATATATGGTGAATAGTAACCCTCACCATATATACTCACTGAGTACACCACAATATATACCGAACACAAACAAAAAGAAAAGTCACTCAAATTACATCTATAACACTAACTGAACATATAGTATTATATGCTGCATCGAATTTAAGAGACATTGTGTTAATAGGTCTATTATTATTATTATTATTATTATATTATATTGGTTTTGTTGTTGCTGTAATAATTGACATACTAACATATGAGATAGCAAACGTTTGAGTCATCATTTGAACAAGGCTTCTATGCATAATGTCTCACTGAAATTCTATTTTGATCATTCAAATATTTTCTCCCGGCATGCTTTGTGCTATCATTCCCATGCAACACCACCCTTGATGACGAAGGCATTCACCACCACAAGAGGGCACCCATAGACCACTCTATGGTTTCAGGTCAAGCCCATCTGTTGGAGGCTCTGCACAGGGTTAGATAGTCTGCAGAGCTGGGCTGCATTACTATGCTATAAGAAGAAGAAGAAGAAGAAGACTGTCTCTATAACAGCAAAAATGTATCTAGGCTAAAACAGGAAACATTCACACAGCACCATGTCTGTAAACAGGCACCAATAGCCTTCTGAAAATAGTGTTTTGGTGGTAGTACTCTAATATTTGAAACTAATACCACGAAAACACATTGAACTAATACCCCACTTAATTAAAGCTACAATCTGTGATGTAAATGTAGTAGGCTAAACAAAAAGGCAGCTCTCCCGCAGGAACATGCCATCACTCCCTGACAGTCAGATATTTAATAATTATGCTGGACTACGTCTAAATTGTCGTTGCCCTGACCGTATTAAAGATTTGCTTCCATTACAAAGACGTAATAAAGAGCTATAATTCTAACTATAATTATTTCTCAAACACATAAACGCTTACTTTGCATGAAATACTCAAACTCTATCTATATGCTAAAAAGAAATACAGATTGAGCCTTTGCGATAACATCAGCAGTCATTTGTTTAAATTTAAAAGCATCACATGTTTGTGATGACATGTGTCTTTGTGTTATTTTGGCAGTTGATATATATATCAGGTGCCTGTGAACATTGAACTCTTGATAAAGATCTCACAGTCACACTTAGGGACGTACAGGAAACAACAACCTGCACTTCTCTTTCTGTCATGTTCAAGTCATTAATAGGGAACTGCCGACTTTAAGAGGGTAGTTCATCACTGCACATTTGAGGACATCACATCCTTAAAGATCTGTACAGAGAAATAAGGAGCCCTGAACTGCAGCGATACTGACAACGCCTGATAGCAGAAGGCATCACTGAGATATCATCATGTCAGGTGAATAGTCTACATTTTAACTGTGCATTTTTTGCATAATGTATACATAGATGTGTATGTATTATTGACTTGTTGAAATTGTATTTGTGTGATGCCTGAGGCTTCATACATCACTGTCAGTTTAGCATCTGTTTTGCTGTTTAAATCCAAATGCTGTCATGCAGGTACAATTGATAATTTCTTTGGATTTTCATTTGGAGCTTAATTATCTTGTTTTTGGCGTACGGCTACTTAATATACGAACACGTCTACTAAGGTAGACAAAATAACAGCAGTTCCAAGGAATTACAATCTGAAGTAGTTACCATTTCAAAGACTCTAAAATGATCTTATATGTGGAACATGTCTAGAACACATAGAAAATCCTGATAATATAGCAGGGATATGATGGGCAGTATACAGCAAGGTGACTGGCAATAGGCATGTAGCTCCATATGAACCACCAGTGTGTT
Source organism: Gadopsis marmoratus (assembly GCA_036023855.1). NCBI lineage: Eukaryota > Metazoa > Chordata > Actinopteri > Centrarchiformes > Percichthyidae > Gadopsis > Gadopsis marmoratus. Next base: position 16,602 of record JAVQJF010074303.1, read on the forward strand.
GTGTAGTATTAACACCCGTGTTTGCAATGGTGATATAAGTTCAAGTTCTTTTTCATAGTGTGTTTACACTGTGTATTGTCTACCCCTTGTGCCATGTATGTCCAGTATGTAGTCATGACAAATGTTTTCAGCAAGGGGGCAATTACCTGATGACCAGCAGGTGGCACAATATCCTCCATTATCAATTGACTTTCAGGACTTTATCAGTCACAGTGGTAATTTAACTTCAGTTCAGTTTGATTCATATAGCAGCACCATATCATAACAATGTTATCTCAGGGCACTTTTTCATATAGATCAGGTAACAGATAGTTTGTGTTTTATATGCAGGTTGATTTGGTTACGTTATTTCCGTTTTGAGGTATCCGTGCCTTTACACCGACCTAGTAGAGTTAAATGGAGTACTCTTTGTGGTGCCCACAGCATTGAAAAATGACATTTAGGGAAAGCACTGAAACAGCTAAACCCTGTTCTATGAGTAATCTCAGACCTTTACTGTGAACAGCTTTCACTGGAACCACTTTCTTCCGAAAAACATAGCTCCCTTTGAAAACGGTTGAGATGATATAGTTAAAACATTTAAATGTCATTTTCTAATGCAGCAAGCACCAGAAACAAAATTTTATTCACCTCCACCACAACATTTGATTACAGGTAGCCTGACCATTTTAATGCATTACATATCTTAATGTACAGGAATTACATCTAAAATAAGGTTAGATGTTGTAAATGTTGAAACTTAAAAAGAATTCTCTCTCTGCAGATGCTGTAGAAAATACCAGTATGTATGAATATTCATCGTATTATGACAACGACATCGATCACATCGTTCCTTGCAGCACCGAAGATGTGAGGAAGATTGGCAGAGTGTTTCTGCCCACGCTCTATAGTTTGGTTTTCATCCTCGGCTTCATAGGTATGTAGGCTGCGTGTGTGTATGTGTGAATGTGAATTTGTATGTGTGTGTGAGTGTGAGAGAGACAGGCAGGGCGAGCGTCAGTAAAGGATACCCCTACTTTACATAATAAGATACACGTGATGCACAGTAGTCTGACAGATTTAACGTGTTTTCCCCTCTCTCCAGGAAACGGCCTAGTGGTGTGTGTCCTGGTGAAGCATCGTAACCAGACCAACTTGACAGACATCTGCCTTTTCAACCTGGCTCTCTCTGACATCCTCTTCGTCATCACGCTGCCTTTCTACTCTCACTTCCGTGTGGTCAACAATTGGACATTCGGAGACTTTTTGTGCCATTCCATCTCTGGCGCCCATACCACCGGGTTCTTCAGCAGCATCTTCTTCATGGTTGCCATGACGCTGGACCGCTACGGTGTTATCATGCACGCGCACACGGTGGCACAGTATCGCACTTTGAGGATAGCCACCATTCTGACCATATGCGTCTGGATGCTGAGCTTGAGTATCTCCCTGCCGACTTTCGTCTTCTCAAAGGTGACAAATGGGTCTCAAGGTCTGGGTTGCGACTTCCACCCGGAAAGCAATTTTTGGGAGCTTTATTCCATCTTCACAACAAACGTACTTGGCCTCTTGATTCCCTTGTTGGTGATGGTGGTTTGCTACTCCAGGATCATCCCCACACTGGTGAACATGAGGACTGCTAAGAAGCACCGTGTTGTCAAGCTGATCATCTCCATTGTGGCTGCCTTTTTCTTGTTCTGGTCCCCATATAACATTTGCCTTTTCTTGAGGTTTCTGAAACATGAGAACAAATTTTCAATTGATTGTAATCAGGAAGTTAATTTAACGCTGTCTGTAATAGTGACAGAGGCCATTGCTTACAGTCAGTGCTGCCTGAATCCCATCATATACGCCTTTGTGGGACAAAGGTTTATGAAACGAGTCTTGCAGCTGCTGAAGAAATGGGTGCCTGGGACTCACTATCCCTCTGCCAGAGATTTGTCGGATAGCTCATTCAGGAAAAGCTCAGTCGTGTCCAGGTCCTCTGAAGTCACCTCCACTTTCATTAAGTAGGAGACAGAGGGTGTTTATACCTGCACCAACTGCTGTTACCGCCATACTTTCCATCCTTGTTCATGTAGCATGATTTGATTTACTTGTCAATTCTAGTTTCCACCTGTGACAGCGTAGCTCACCAATGTCTAATCTTGAAAATCTGCCGGTACATAGCCTTTTATATCTATATAATAGATATATATATATTTTATCTATTATATCGCTTATCCTCAGAGGGTCGCAGGGGCTCATCCCAGCACATAAACACTCACGCCTATGGGCAATTTAAAATCATCAATAACAATCAATCTACCCCACGTGTCTTTGGATGGTGGGAGGAAGCCAGCGTATCCGGAGAAAACGAACATGCAAATTCCACACAGAAAGGCCCCAGGGCTCGAAGAGGGATCGAACCGAAAACCTTGTTGGACCTGCCGTCCACTTTATCATCTCAAGACCTTTTTGATTTCATCTGTTCACTGGATTTGTGCAGGAAAATTTTGTCCGTAACTACAAATGTGTTTTTTTCACACATTTGTTGATGAGCATGCAAGTTGGGCACTATATGGAAAAGTTACAGTTTCTAAAGAGGCAAAATACTGTTTCACAACATGGAACTGTTTCTTTTCCACTTTGCTTGTGGAAAAATGTATTCAAAGGTCTTGACGATGACTCAGAGCTACAAAATGAACGCAGGGTTATTTGGCACCATTTGTACATTGAGACATCATTTATCATGGATTTACGTCACGTTCTGTTGACGCGGAATTTTGCTCATCATACATACCTGTAATGTTTTATATTGCATATTTGCATTTTTGTAGTGTTTTCATAGTGCATTATTTTACTGCGATTTCAGATGATGTTTGAACAATATGTACACGTTTTCAGACACCGATCAGCCATAACATTATGACCGGTCTGCGGCTACGCAGCCCCATATGCAACAAACTGCGATGCTCTGTGTGTGTCTAACCCTTTCTATCAGAACCAGCATTCACTTTTTCAGCAGTTTGAGCTACAGAAGGCAATTGCATAACAAATTGCCCTTAGGGTATAACAAAGACATTTTTGACTTTTGACTTTGAAGCTCTTCTGTTGGATTGGACCACACGGGCCAGCCTTCGCTCCCCATGCGCATCAATGAACCTTGGCCGCCCATGACCCCGTCCCAGTTCACCTTCCTTGGACCACTTTTGGTAGGTACTGACCACTGCAGACCGGGGACACCCCACAAGAGCTGCCATGTTGGAGATGCTCTGACCCAGTCGTCTAGCCATCACAGTTTCATTCCTTGTCAAAGTCGCTCACATCCTTACGCTGCCCATTTTTCCTGATTCAACACATCAACTTGGAGGACAAAATGTTCACTTGCTGCCTAATATATATCCACCCCCCACCACTGACAGGTGCCTTGGCAACCAGCTAATCAATGTTCTTCACCTGTCAGTGGTCATAAAGTTATGGCTGATCAGTGTACATGCATTTACATATTTTAGCTTAATGCTCAATTGTTTTGCTGTATTATGTTATGATTTGTTGTTGTAGAGATTTATGGAGTTTCACAGTATACCAAACAATACATTGTACTTTTTATAGGGCACCAAATCTACAGCACAACACAACTTATTAAAAGATGTATGTTTGAGATAGCCACAAATCACATCATTACATCATTTATTAAGTGGTGTATTATCACCATGACATGAAGTTGTGGTTGTATTGATAGGGTCTTTATTTGAAGAGAAACTAAACATGAGCAAATTAAAGTATATAGTAACATTTTTAATGTACAGATCATTTGTAAAACATCATTCAGGTTTTACCTATTCTGAAATAAAAGTATGTAAAAGTATTTTCATTTCAATAAAACAAAGAAAATCTTTTATAATTCCTGATGAGCTGAATGCTGTTTTCAATGGTTCATATCACCAAAGAAGAACAAAGAGAAAGAGAAAAGCTCCTCATTAGAATAAGTTTTCCCCATTGCACCTAAAGGGACATTTCTCAGAAAACCACACTGACACCTCCATGCAGCGTTAACACAATGCGGAGGAAACAACAAAACCCAGAGTACACCTTACCAGAAATGAGCTCTGCAGCAGGATTTGACACAAAAAGCCAGCAATGCAAGTTGACAGCATGACATGTAGGCTTGATACGCAGCACGAGAGCATACAAATTCAGGAGCACTGATTTTGGCAGACCATGTGGTAAGCACATTAACATTTCAATGTCTACCTGTTTAGCTGTTATTTACTAGAAGTACTTCATCCCTCTTACCTCCTACACCTACAAACACAGTGTGTAGCTGAGGGTTAGGTGCGCACGCGTGTGTGTGCGTGTGTAAACACTGTCAGCCACAGGAAGTGAGGGTCGGCATGGGTGTCAAAGAAAGTGGTTCTGTGTATCTTGATAGTGACAAAGACAACGTTTGAGATGTGGTTTAAAAGATGACATGAATTTGATTATGGTCAGAATGAGAGGAAGCTTGTGATGTTAATAGACAGATAAACTTTAAATCTACATCTATACTCGCGATGGTGAGTGAGAACGATGCGCATATCTCTGGCATTACAGTACATTCACAGGGAGAAGAATTATAATATTTACTGTGGATTTCTTTCAGATTTGGAAAATAGTTTGTAGGTCTGACATAGCAGCAGTTGGCCGTCTGAGTGATTGTTACAGAAGTCTTTCAGACGTGACTCACTAAATAGTGATTCTATCTGAAAAGTTAAACTCAAAGGGCAGGAAAGTCCACAGCTTTTCCCTCACATTTACACATGAATGTGTTTCACATGATCATCTTCTTTCTGTAAAGCGTTAACTGTGGAACACACGGCGTTCACACATCACGATGGTGTGGAACATTGTGCCTGTCAGAGTAAAGAGGAGAAGGGTTAGATTTGTGAGTAAAGGCAAGTTGTTGGAAACACTCCAGAGCAAATCAAGGGAATATTTTTCACCATAAGAAAATAGAATCAAGACTCAAAAGCTCTCATTGTTGATAAAGTAAGTAAATATTTTATTGGGATCAAAACTTAGTATTGTCCTAGAATCTAGGACAATAATGTGACCATCTAGGACCTAGATGCCAAATCCTCTTTTAGCATTCTATGATGTCTGAAAATGTGGTATTCAAGGCCCTAAGGAAAGGAATTTGCTGATGAAAGAAGTTTAAAACTGTTTGTGTTGTTTCCACAATTGAATTTGTTGCGGGACTGAAGGTCTGGGAGGAAGATAAATCACAGTCAGATCTCCCAGGATTAGTCAGAGTTGAGTTGGGTTTGAACTCAAGGCTGCTACTTTTGAAAGATAGAGCTGTACAACCACAGCGCAGTGCCTCACATAAAGTCTTTGTGTGGCTCAAATATATAGAAGTATAAGGTTATTGTCAATATAATACCTTGTATGCAATTTATATGATTTACTTCCTGCTGTTTGACTTAGAGCCATTTTGTTTTTGACGGAAATCCTCATATCTACTGAGTTATTTTCACCTAGTCACTCTGACCCTTACCTCTGTTCTCTCTATGCATCATGAACCACGATGGTTTTCAACTTTATTGTGACATTCTAGACATTTTGTACTTTGTGTGGGTTTGTACAATGCCTGATTTGATGTCTCTGTTCTCGTAATGTCAACCAAACTAAACCGTTTACCCAAAGTAACCCCTACATGTTCTGTTCCTCCTCTCACAGCAGTTTGAACAGCAGTATGAACAGCAGTATGAACAGCAGTATGAACACATCAGAAGAAGACTACAGCTATGATTTTAACAACTGCAATCAGGACTTCTGTCAAGAGCCAGCAGACAGATCCATGGCCTGGCCGGTTGTTTGCTACATGCTGTTTTGTCTAGGTCTGCTAGGTATGTTCAAAAAGGCCTGAATCTTGAAAAATAATTGGAATCACTCTTCTTTTTTTTTTACAAATTTTAAGCATGTGCCACAGTTCTGTTCTACAGTTTGTCACCTGAAATAATAAGAAACCTTATAATGACTAATGATTCAACTTGATTTCATAGGCAACACCATAGTTCTCTGGGTTCTGCTCCGGTACATGAAGCTGAAGACTATGACAGACATATGCCTCCTCAACCTGGCCCTGTCTGACCTCATAATAGCTGTATCGCTGCCCTTCTGGGCCAAAGAATCCTCGAACCTTGCATCATGCAAAGTAATTACAGGAGTCTATCAGGTGAGGCATTATTTTTTTATATATATATATATATCATTTTTATTATTTAGAACAGAAAACAATGACAAATTACCCATATTTTAACGTTTCACACTATTGAAAAACATTTCCTTCTACATTTGCATTTTGACTTTTATTTCTGCGGTAGTCATGTTGAGGTGTGAAAAGTCATTTTAAGGCAAGCGCACACACTCCCTAACAAAACACTGCTTCTGAAGTGTCAGACAAAAAATGCAAGGGTGGAGTGTGTGAATAGTTCTTTTTTTTTTCCTCTCTAAGCTATTACTGCCAGTGATCTCTATGTTTTTGCAAAGTGCAACATTTTATAAATGTTAGCGCAAATACAGTACAACTAGGTTGTGCAACTATTCCTATGAACCACTGTAAACACAGTTTATGTGTAGTTTTTGATAATTGTTAAGATTCTGCCAATAAGCAACATGAGATCAGGTGTTCTCAGGTGATGTTTGAAACAGCTGCTGTGTAATGTCGGCTGTGTGAAGAACCTTGTTGAGGCCAGTAAACCCTGACAAAATGTCCTCTTATGTTACATCCTGCTCTGACTTTGCTTCCCCCTCTGCTCCTCTGAACAGCTGGGCTTCTACAGTGGGACTTTTTTTGTGACCCTAATGAGCGTGGACCGCTACCTGGCCATCGTCCACGCTGTTGCAGCCATGCGAGCGCGGACACTTCGCTATGGTATCACAGCCAGCATGACTATCTGGGTTATATCCGCCATCTTGGCGATCCCTCAGGTGATATTTGCCTCCTTGGAGATAGATGTATGTGACGACAGTACCCAGTGCCAGCGACTGTACCCAGAGCACACGCAGCAGTATTGGAAGATGCAGCGAAACTTCAGCGAGAACACAGTGGGCCTTTTTGTGTGCCTCCCAGTCATGATCTTCTGCTATGTGAAAATCCTTGCTGTGCTGTCTAAGTCCAGGAGCTCCAGAAAAAAGGACAGAGCTGTGAAGCTGATATTTACCATCGTGTGTGTGTTTGTGTTGTGGTGGGTCCCCTACAATGTCATAGTTTTCCTTCAGACACTGCAGCTGTTTGAACTCTTGAACACCCGCGAGGCTTCAGAAGCCATCGATTCTGCTATGAGCTTTGCTGAGATCATTGCGCTGTCTCACTGCTCTGTAAATCCAGTCATCTACGCATTTGTTGGGGAGAAGTTCAGGAAGTCACTGGGCAATGTGCTGACCAGATACTTCTGCTGTAGTCACAGCGGGACTTCCAGCGTCAGAGACACCTCAGAGAAAGAGACTTCCAACACACCTGTGAGGTCAGATTTTTAAGAATGACAAACATGCCTTGCTTGTGTGACGCTGGCGGTGGTGGGTGCATGTGTGATGTAATGGTGTTACAACGGTGGCAAAGTGAGTGTGTGTTGTGTCGTGCATGTGGTTGGTGCGTCTAAGTGCTGGGAAATGTTGAGAATGCTTTATTTTGAATGTGTATAGAACTTTATGAACCATTTATTCAAATCATGTAATTCAAAGTATATTTGTAACTTGTATAACTGTATTGTTTTTGTGAAGTAAAATAAAGTAAATAAAACTTGATTGTTCTTTCCTCCACCTTTAAATAAAGTGAGAAAAACAACTTTCAGATCATTGTGCTGTGAGTTTAAACTGTCGGTCTGCCTTGTGTTTGTGTTACGTGTGTCAAATGTCACTAAGCCTACAGCAGGGCATCACTATGCATGAGCTGGAGGCAATGAACCCAATGCAGTCTTTCATTTAATTATTTGACAAGAAGAGTGCAGAGCAAAACCCCCATGTCATTTAACAACAACCTGCCTGACTAATGTGCCAGCATCTGGTCACTTTGGTCACCCATCAAAATGACGCATGAAAAAGATTACAATCTGTGAAATGCAATAGTCTCATCTCATTTTGAGCTTTAGGTATTAGTCAGAACTTTTCCATACACAGAGAATTTTCTTGCTATACACTGTGCTGCTCTGAAACACCTGTCTAGACTGCACTGATGACTGTGTCAGTACGATCACTTCCTCCAAGCACAAGGGCAGAAATCTGCACGCAGAGTTCTGCAAGCCTCCAGCTGTGTGTGGCTTCTGGTTTGGTCGCAGACACCATGCATCTCAAGTTGCATATGTGGACTTGTGGTTCTTTGTATTCACACTGTGACACTGTGGGCTCTTATGTTTTTGATTGCATATAGCTCTCATATGCAAACCCACAAGCCCACCTAAAGCTTGGTTAGGGGGTGGGAGTATCAGTAATTACACGTTTGCACACATCTCACACCTTTTATTTCGTGGTGCACAAAACGTTTTTCATTTCTCGTGTACACACAGCCAATAAAGTTTTGATGAACAGCTGATCAATTCTTTGATTTAGTTTTCCGACTCTGCGTCTTGTGATCCAAAATGAACACCACCATCCTCTATCTTGTTAACAGCACTGGCAGGTAAAGTTTTTTTTTGTTTTTTTTCACTTTATCAAACAGGTCTATTTACAATCTACAGCCTCTGAATTCAAACACGCTAACATTTCTATACTACGGTGTCTTTATCAGAGTCAAACAGTATGAAGGCATAATTCAAACAGATGCACAGTTTGGTCACCCTGATTAGATGTATAATTGTTATTAATGATGAATCAGGTTTTCCTATGAAATGATTGCGGATGATGACACTAACCCTTAGTGAGTCATTCTAGACATGCAGTAATTAGAGCAGCTATTACAAGTTGTGGTTATGAGGTTAATACACAATACAAAATTCAGCTCACTGTGATAGAGTGCTAAACAAGTTATCATGCTAATGTACTTTAAAGATCAACCCTGCCTTTTTAAAGGAACTCAATAAGAGAGAAAGAAAAAGGCCTAGTTTCAGTTCATTTTTCTGTATGTGGATAGTTTTAAGAATTTGGATTCATGACACTTACAGACTCAGGGCATTTGTTCCGTCTTGTGCTTGTGTTGCTTTGGGTCCATGGACGAGGACATTTATTCTCATCCCACGGCACAACACATTTATGTTCAAAATTGCTTTGTAGAAAATATGCATTGCTGAGGTCATCAGTTATTTTACAGCTGACAGTTTACACTTTCTTTCATAATAGAACAGCATTTGACAGACAGCACAGTACAGTACAGAGACAGCCATCTATTGTAATCACACAAAATAGCTCATTCACAAACCTCAAAATGCCCTATTCTTGAATTCTGGAAACAGCAATACTGTCATCAAGGTCCAGACTAAAGCTAAAAATGACAAAGCGCTTTAAGCGGTGGGATTACCCTGCTGTGTGTTTCCTTAGCCTTTCAGAGAGACCTTGATCCTGAATCATCCTCTTCAATGAATAACATTTAGCAGGTAAAGTCAAGACAACTCTTCAACACTGATATGTGCTCAAAAACCATCTTTTACGGTAACAGTATCAGCTCCGTGCATCATTTGCTCACTCTGAAACATTCTCACAATTTACGAGACAGACTGGTTCAACCTGAAACAAGAAACCCACCTACGCTGTCTAAACGTTGCCAAATCAGCCTGCAGGTTTCTTCTACTGTGGCTACTGTGCACAATATTCTAATTCTTTAGACACCAAATACACAAATACACACCCATGTACTGGTAAAAATACACTATAAAACCATAAGCTGCATCATTACACATGTTGTATATGTGCTGAAAATGTCTGTGTGGTTTGGTATATGTTGGTCAAACAAAACAGTCTTTATAGATTGGTAAATGTGATGACAAAAGTGAAATAAGCACACAAACTACAGACTATGCTATGGCAAAACATACAATACAGGCCGACCGCGTCTGTGCAGAGTCATTAAAGTTGTGACAAATTGAGATGAAGGCAAAGATTATTAACACTGTTGAGTCCTTGGCCTTGATGAAGAACTGATTTTTTTCTTGCTTTTTGAAATTCACAATATACGTGATTGCTGTGGAACTTGCATGCGTGGAATGTGGCACTGGATTTTCAGCTCTGGTAGCTCCTTTGGATCCACCATTTAATAGATATTCTTAAAAAAAGCACGCACAAAAAACCCCAACATAATATCAAACTACGGACTTCATACACTATGTAATTATAGTATGTGCCCTAATATTCAATTCCTAATATTCAAATCCACTGGACTATTAAATACATATTTCTTACTATTAATAAGAAACAAACCTAATTATACAATGTGGATTGACCATGTGAACATTGCAATACAAAAACCCTCATATGCTTTATAAGAAACATTTAATCTGTCTCAAAGGTGTAGAAAGAAATCTAAAATGCAGCTTTTCTTTTGATTTTGATTTAGATTTTTTTCTAAAAGGGATGAAGGCACCTTTTATTTCGGGGCGCGCTAAACATTTTTTAATTTCTCATGTACACATGGCCAATGAAATTGGGTGCACAACTGATCAATTCTTTGATTTATTTCTTTTCAGAGCAGCTATTACAAGTTGTGGTTATGAGGTTAATACACAACACAAATTCAAGCACGAGAAGTCAGCTCACTGTGATAGAGTGCTATAGAAGTTATCATGCTAATGTACTTTAAAGATCAACCCTGCCTTTTAAAAAGGAACATAGTAGGCGAGAGGGAAAAATGCCGAGTTTCAGTTCAGTTTTCCATTTTAAGTATTTGGATTCATGACACTTACAGCCTCAGGGTATTTGTTCCGTGCTTGTGCTTGTGTTGCTTTGGGTCCATGGACGAGGACATTTATTCTCCACCCACTGCACAACACATTTATGTTCAAAATTTCTTTGTAGAAAATTTTCATTGGTCAATTATTTTACAGCCGACAATTAACTCTTTCTTTCATACTAGAAAGTAGGTCATGTTTTTTTATGTTTTCCAGGCAGCTGACCATGGCCACAACCATCTCTGCCTTCAGTGACAATCCATCTGTAGAAGACTTTTCAGGGTAAGATTAAACCGCTATCTTTTTCTCTATATGTAGTCAGATGCATGTTTCACTTTACTCCTAGCCTAACTAAAGTAACCAAGTATGGGAATTTATGTTAGCAGCTAGCTGATCATTTCCATTTCAGTCTAGTGCTTCAGTGCATTTTGCCATCTGTTTTGCTGACGTGTGCTCCTGAATTGAGCTGCAAGATTACAGCTACATTATTCTTGCTGCTTTACATTTGTTTGACAGTGCAGCTCATCTTACGGTTTCATTGTCACTCCCCACAGCTACAGTGCATGGAATATAGTTCTTTTGTTTTAAGATTTTTGTAGATCCAATTAAAGTACCTGTAAAAATGGGAACCTCCTAATCATTTACCTTTCTTCTCACCAGCTCTACTACAGCATCCTTCACCAATAGCGTCCCTGCAAACGCCACAGATTACTACGATTACTCTTACTACCCCGATGAGGACTTCGGGAGGTGTATGTATGAGCGTCATGGGGCTAACTTCCTTCCACCCCTTTACTCCATGTTCTTCCTCCTGGGCCTTCTGGGTAACTCTCTGGTCATCTGGGTCATTGTTTGTGGAGTGCGACTCCGCAGCATGACCGACGTGTGCCTCCTAAACCTGGCTGTTGCTGACCTTCTCTTGGTGTGTTCCCTTCCCTTCCTAGCCCACCAAGCCCGGGACCAGTGGCTGTTTGGGGATGCTATGTGCAAAATAGTCCTGGGTATTTATCATATTGCTTTTTACTGTGGGATCTTCTTCATCAGTCTAATGAGCATCGACCGTTACTTGGCTATAGTGCACGCTGTTTACGCTATGAGAACTCGGACGAGGTCCTTTGGAATAATTGCAGCTGCTGTGACGTGGGTGGCTGGATTTCTGGCGTCTTTCCCTGACCTCATCTTTCTCAAACAGCAGTCTAGTGGTAATTTTACTCAGTCATGCTTCCCTGCATATTCCTCAGCTGCGTTGGATGATACCAGTTCATCCAACCCTCACTTCTGGAGGATCTTCAGCCTTTTTAAAATAAACATTTTGGGTCTCTTTATCCCGGTTGCCCTCATGGTTTTCTGCTACTCACACATCATCTGGAGGCTACTGTACTGCCAGTCATCCAAGAAACAGGCCATCCGTTTAGTTCTCACAGTGGTAGCCATTTTCCTCTGCTGCTGGGTCCCCTACAACGTTGCATCGTTCTTCAAAGCACTGGAGCTATTGCACATCTATACAGAATGCAAAAGCAGCAAAGACATCAGATTGGCTCTACAAGTCACTGAGGCCATTGCCTACTCTCACAGCTGCCTTAACCCCATCCTGTATGTGTTTGTTGGGGAGAAGTTCAGGAAGAACCTGCTGAAGTTGATAAACAGGACACCCTGCAGACTGTGCCAGGCGATCAAGGTCTTCATTCCACAGGACAGAATCACAGGCTCAGGGTACTCACAGACCATCAGCCTGGACGACAGGAGCACTGCTGTGTGAAGTAGAGGCTGTGGCGGAGGATGTGGTTCATTGTTATGTAAGCGCTTGTTACTTCTGTCTGCGTGGTCATGTCCACAATGAGGCCATTTCTTGTGAAGCCCAAAACTGGCAGTTCTGGCTAAATTTCACTTCTTATAGGCTATTTTAGGGCTTCAGTTAACTTTAGGTTAACTGACCAGTGATCTTTAGGAATGGGGAAGCACATGTGACTCAGAGAGACAGGGTGTTGTAATAGAGTCACATGCAAGTAACCATTGTGTAGTTTATGATTATTCACCCTACAATTATATTTCTTTTCTGCTTTTACACATTCTATAGGCTACATTAGTTACATTAGGCTACATAGAAACAGATTGTGCCTGCACCTGTAGTTTTTAGTCAGAAAGTATTTTGAATTAAATGTTGTTTTCCCTTTTTAATCACATGCTCATGCTGAGTGAGAAACTGTGTCAAGTGTAACAGCTGTCAACAGTGTCAGCGCTGAGCGTCAACCCTCAGCCACCTCATGTCATCATCCGCTGCAAAAAGAAACAGCAGACGTACTGCAACATGTCAGAGCCTGACTTAGATACTGACCAATTTCCTTGCATTCAGTTAGGGTAAACATCATTATGAAATGTACACCAAATATAATTTTTTATTTGCACATGACAAACACTCTCACAACTGCATCGGCTTTGGTGTATGAAAGTCTTGCACAGCAAAAGGTTCCAGGTGCAGCTGGCAACCTTAGTACTGCAGGTTTCATATCATCTGTAGCAGCAGATACGCACGTAACCACAGCCCGGAGAAAACCACAACCTGGAAGGGGACATTATAACCACATTTAACCTTTTGCAGTTTCTATGCACAAGTGAGCATTTCACTGTCAAATTTTGAAAATATTTCTGCAACAATTGTACTGATATTAATCAGCAAGTCACAAAAGCAGGTCATTTTTTAGACACCTAATACATTTTGACTTGATAAATGAATTAAGGCATCATGTGATTGGAAACTCAATGATCATGCAGAAGTTCCTCCCCATTCAGGAGCTAGAATCTGTTCCATTACAATATCTTTTTTTAATCAGTGTATTTTTGCAAAAGGAGTTTCTTTTATTACTAATAAAATTTGAGTGAAGATAAAAAAAACTGTGTTTTGTTAGTAAAATCAACTATGAGAGACACTGTATTTCTGTCAAGGCTACATGGGAGCTCTCGCTGTTGTAGCACATTAACCATAGAAGTCAGCAGGATTCACGGTGATTTAGTGAACTTTCAAAAGAACCGTGAAAAATGAAGCAGCAGAGGTTGAGACATCCCCAGTGGTCTGTGTGTGGTTGACATGTCTTTTAAGCTCTAGAAGCCCAAGATGAGACACCTTGATGACATCACTATGATATAAACAGGATGTTCATAGACAGCTAATCTCTTTCAGAGGGTTAGCCGAGTGGTTATGATATTCTATATGCACTTGCACAGTGTGATTCGGGCTGGGCACCTTTGTTGTGTGTGTTACACTCCCTCTCTCTCCCTGCATTTCCTTACTGTAGCTCTACCATCACTATCAAATAAAGGCAAAATGACAACAAAATATTGTTTAAATAATTAAGCCCCTTCAGAGCCATGGAAGACATGTACTTCTTTTCACAGCCTGAGGAGCACAAACATGGACTCATAAAGTGACTTTGACATGTAAAATCTGTGGAGTGTCTCTTTAACAGCACACGCAGTAGATGAACAGTATTCATGTTAAAAATCAACAAAGTGGCACATGTATGCAAGTGCAGTCAGTAGAGTGACCCAATGTTTTCTAGGTTGAGACAGGTTCAACACTTTTATTTGCTGAATTACATCATATTAAATGTTTTATTGTATTGTATTGTATTGTATTGTATTGTATTGTATTGTATTCTCAATAGAAGCATATTGAGAGCATATTGATGTTCTGTGAAATATGTATGTATCGCATTAAGCTACTGCCTTTTTTCAATAAAACTGTATTATGGAGATACCCGAAAATGTTTCATAAATCATTTGTTTTGTCCGGTTCAGTGATTTTTTTCTGATTGCATTGTTGCCAGTACCTCCATTGTCCTTTGTGGATTGCATCTTTGCCCCTTTTCTTAGCATGGCCATCAGTAAGAGAGGGGCACTGATTCTACTGTAGCCTTCTGACGCCCAGTTCTGTGGACTCATGTGTCATGAGTAGCAATCAAACAATACACGGAGGCAGATTGACAACAAATGTGATGCCTTTGAACATGAAACAGCGGACTCCAGTGGTGACTGGTGAGATGAGAAGTGTATCTGAACTGTGCCAGCCACTTTCTCACTTTCTCACACAGCAGCCTTGCATTATGTGCAGAGATAAGAACAGTGTGTAACACCTCTGTTATTACCCCACAGATTATAGGGGCATGGACGTCTCTTGAAGAAGCCTCTGGTTCTTTGACGATGCTAATAATTACAACAGTAACTTTATTTATATAGCACCTTTCAAAATAAAGTTGCAAAGTGCTTGACAGTAAAAGCATAGAATAAATAAAATAGAAAAAACAAGATAAACCTGTTTAAAAAATTACAACCAATACCACCAGCTAAGAAAAGCCAGAAGATAAAAGTGAGTTTTAAGAAGAGATTGAACACAGGATACTGAGTTCCACAGATTTGTGGTTCGGACTGCAGAGGCTGGATAGGTGTGACGTGGTTGCTTCTCTTAGAATATGTCAAAAGCCCAGCAGCAGCATTATGAGTATTTCGTATGTTTGTTTCGTCTGCTGATAACGGCAGCAAAGTGCATTTGTCTGGATGGGTTAAAAGGACAGATGACCTGATGAAAGAAAAATAGAAGGTAAAAAATATGTGTGTGTATATATAACATACAAAAACTACAGAATTTACATTATTGCACATATGAGTATTGGTATTGCACATTGAATGAGGCACATTATCGCACATTGTGTGAGTTCTCAGTTCTGGGTGTGTGGGCTACTGGGAGCAGTGCTGATTGTAAGGTTGTAGAGTCTGACTGCAACAGGAAGGAAGGACCTGCGGTATCTCTCCCTCACACACTGTGGGTGCAG
>JAVQJF010074306.1:0-25077 GCA_036023855.1 Gadopsis marmoratus
GCAGATACCGGTCCTGCTGCTGGGTTAAGGACCTTCTACGGCCCTGTCCAGCTCTCCTAGAGTAACTGCCTGTCTCCTGGAATCTTCTCCATGCTCTTGAGACTGTGCTGGGAGACACAGCAAACCATCTGGCAATGGCACGTATTGATGTTCCATCCTGGAGGAGTTGGACTGCCTGTGCAGCCTCTGTAGGGTCCAGGTATCGCCTCATGCTACCAGTAGTGACACTGACCCCTAGCCAAATGCAAAACTAGTGACAACAGTCCGAAATGATGAGGAGGGGAAAAATGTCAGTGGCCTCCACCTGTAAAACCATTCCTGTTTTGGGGGTCGTCTCATTGTTGCCCCTCTAGTGCACCTGTTGTTAAAGCAGCTGAAACTGATTACCAACCCCCTCTGCTACTTAACTGACCAGATCAACATCCCAGATGCTTAATTGACTTGATGCTATACTCTGCCTAAAAAGTGTTCCTTTCATTTTTTTGAGCAGTGTATATCCACTCTCATTTTATTGTAACATACAAAGTTGACATCTAAAGAAACACATTAGTTCTTTCACACCTGAGCTGAGCTGGCACGGCTGACAAGACGTTATCATTACACTGGGGACCAAAACAAATCAACCAGCTTCTTCAGCTCTGTGCGGCGATAAGATCAGCTGCTCATAGCCAATAGCACATGCACTCATCTCTTGTATAGAGAATGAGATGGGAACGCCATCGCTGGTTTGTGAATCGCAGGCGAAGGTGAGTCCCTTAATGAAATGTGAGGCGTCAGAGGCGAGGATCAGCATCAACAGGCTCATGATTAAACATAAGGGAAGGAAGAGGGGATGCATCACCGTACTCGTCATCGTCCTCGCGTCTCTCCTCCCCAAGGTGACGCCGCTCTCCAATCACTCTACACCACTCTTTGATCACTCTCTCTCGCTCTCTCTCGCTCCTCCCCCACCTCATACGTTCGGGAGGCCCTTGACACCTGGAGGAATGAGCCGCCCTTGGAGGGGTGAGAGAAAGAGTGAGGGACGGGAGGAGTGATATATGCAGGACTCTCACTTGTGACGTGCCAGTAACCTGAACCTAGAAACTACACATCAAGTCAAGACTAAATATTAAGATATAGAATCAGTCACAATCCGGCGACAAAGAAAAACTAGGCTGCATATGAATCTACTGTTTTTCTTATTTATGTATAAAGCACGGTGCGCTTCATACGACGCAGGTTTTTATTTCAAAATGAAAACACGAGCCCGCCTATTCAAAGATTGTGACTTATCGACCTGGTGATAACATCAACATCGCACTGACGCTGAGTGAAAGCGAGCAGGTAGTGTAGCTTTCGACTGATAGACACGCAGGCGTGTTTTTCTATATTTTCATCTCGGATCCCTTTCTGAAGACTGCCAAATGTTGCTCTCTGCCCCCTGTCTGTCTTTCTTTATTTTCCTCTCTCTCTCTGATTCTCTGTTTCACATCAATTGATGGCTGGCTGCGACTAGCGGTGCCTGTGTTGTTCCAGGCAGAGCCGTAATGGAGACATTTGGAGAGGCAGAGCAGGGCAGGTTAATGCTCTCTGTAATGTGTGTGTGTGAACAGCGATTTATTTTTTTTTATTTATTTATTTATTTTCCACGAGAGCCTCTGGGCCCTGTGCCACCGGCTCCAAATGTTTTTCCCCTACTAAACTCCTGACCCCAATCTGTGGCCAAGAAAGACAGAAGAGAGAGGGGAAATTGAGAAAGAGGGAGAGGAAAAAAAAAATCCCAATGTGATTCATGGGGGGGGGGGGGTGTGGCAAACATGGATCTGAAAGAGAGAGGGAGGGAGGGGAGAGGGACCAGTTGCTGATTCTCACTGTGAGACAGACGGGAAAATAGATCCTCGATCACCTGTCTCTTATCACAGAGTTTCTCAATGTTTATACTGGAAATGTAGTGAGGAAATACTAGATTTAACTCAAACTAAATTCAGCCTTGACAGTTTGAAAATAATCATCATTATATTACAAAGGGGAAAAGAAGGAAAGAAGGCTCTCGACACATGTAAACATCACAATTCAGAATGAAATAGCCCAAAAAGGTCTCGCAGATCAATCATTCCGGCACGCGGCGGCTCGGCTCATTTTTCACAACTTGCTGTGATGACAGGCTCGAACTTGTGTAGGAGTCATGTCAATTACATCTGAAAAGGGAAGGAGGGAGAAAGAGGGGCTTCCAGTTGGAACACGCTTGTTCACCATTAGCTGTCGACATCAGCACAGGAGATTATACTCGTATTTTACATCCCCTGCTGAGAGGCTGGCTTTCTTGGATTTTGATGCTCTGAGGTGTCGCTGTGTTAAAATGACAGCGACACAATGGATTGTGGAGTTCCTTCAGGTCAGTGTGTGTTAGAGAGGAATCAGGATGGCGGGTTAAAAGGGCTGCATGCAGATAGGCCTGTGTTGTCTATGACACCTTTGGAAGGATCAGCACCTCAGACGCTACCGCTTAACTGTACTTTGCCTTCCTTGCGTCAACACCTTGCTGAAGTGAATCCACGCTGAAGTGCTCATGCGCAGGCCTCCGTATCCTACCAGCTGTTCTGTTGCTGTCGCCAGTTTATTAGATAGACCTAACTAAAACCAATGAAGTCTAATACAACAGTCGTGCAATAAATCCTCCCTTCAAGAAGGTTGTGTTCTGTTTTTGTTCAAACGCTTTCTGAGGTGTTGACTCAACTTTATGGGCATTAGAATTGCATTGTATTATTCTTTCTATCATTCACTTCATTTATATCAATGAAGGCAAATAACAGTATATATACAGTATCTGTATAATGCACTACAGTTCAAAAGCACCACAAACTGCAGCCTCCAAAATAATCATACACTGCTCTGAAACAGTTTCAACAAAAAATAAACACAACCTTGTCAAAGGTAGGATTTATTGCAGGGCTGTTGTACTAGGGTGCATTCTTAAGATAGGTGTACCTAATAAGCTGGCAACAGGGTGTAAAATTAACTCATGGTTTTTTTTTCATGTCAGCCAGCTTGATAGGAATTTTATCGTGTCGCACTCAGATAAAGGAGGAACACAGGAGCGATCACAAGAAGACACGAAACAAACAGCACCATTTTTCCGCATTGACCCAAAATCTTTAAACTGCATTGGCCTTGAATGTATGATGACGTTTTACACTTAAACACCCTCGCTCTCTGTCTTTAGTTGAGAAAGAAAATTGTTACCTGAATGCAACACAAGTGTGTTCACGATGTTTTGTTCATACTAATCAACTAGCTAATGATGATTCTCTTGAGACGGTAAAATGAAATCTAAAAGATTTAAAGGCTGCGAAAATGTTTACAGTATTTAGTTTAAAAAATGACATTTTAATAAGAGACTTGTATTAATTTACTGCATGTATCGTCCTGTATTTAGCGTTAAGATCGTCAAATATTCAAGTCAATACAGTATGTTAGACGTACTTTGAAGTTAGACTCTATAGTCTGTGCAGCTGAGTTCCGTCGTCATCTTCTCTTCTCATACGAGTCTAACACCGAATGGGTGGATGTGAGCGATTCTGAATCTAGCTAACACCTTGCTCATGCCAATCTGTGCCTTCTCAGATCTGTTTTCAAATGTTGACGGCGTGTCACATGTCTTCACTTCTCCCCTCTACAAATGAAGTCCAGAAACTGAGACGCCGGAGTAGACTTGACCTGTGTAAAAAATGTCTCTCTAATCTGGAGGGAAACTGAGATGAATTCTCAGTGAGCCAATTAGAGTGGCGACTAATCCCCTAGTAACTCTGCAAAGATGGAAAGCATCCCTTTCCTTTCCTCTCTCTTCCTCGCACCCTCCGCTTCGTTCCACTTTCATCTCTCTGCTCTTTTATCTTATCAATAGGCATATATAGAGCGCTGCAGACACAGAGCGCAGAGCCTGGATCTTTCAAAAACACTCCGTTTGTGACGTTTTACACCGCTCGCCTGCATTCAACACTAAATCACGTTAAATTCCAACATCACTTCACCTGCGAGTGAGAACGATGGGAGTCTGCAGCTCATACAGCTAATGCAACAGCAAGAAAGAACTGACAGCTGGGTTTGTAATTTAACTAATGGCTCGCGTGAAAAAGTATAATCCACTGGATCATATCATATCACAGTTTAGTTTTATATATTATGTGTATGGCCTGCTCGTGCTGAGTGGACAAAGAATTTACTAATACATGTCCCCATTCTGTGTCTTGCTGTCTACCTTTATGTTAGATCGAGCATATGCACACATTACATTGAGCTGATAGCATCACTTCAACTGGTCTGTGGGAGGGGTCCCCCCCTTTACCAGTTAATGGCCACGTAGCATCGTCTCCACGTGGCGTCTGATTGGCTGAGAGCCACTCCACAGCAGCGGGGTAATAAAAGTTACAAATGAGAGCAGGCTATTAGAGCCATTGACGTGCGTAGGCTAGCTTGCTAATTAATTGATCCTGAAACTTCATCTATTTTGTAGCCAGAGAGGAACCCTTAATTAATCAGCCTTTCCATAGTTGTCCTTTCTTTCAATCTCCCCCCCCATCTCTCTCTCTCTCTCTCCCATAATGTGGCCTGGCATGGAGTGCAGGTGTGGAGTTCTGGAGGAGATAGAAGAAGTGTGTGCTATGAGGGTGCGTATCTGCATGTTTGAGACGTATACTCTGAACAGACGGCCCCCGATCTTTGAAGAGCCTTTCAAAAAGGGAGGGGCATGACGAGGCTGGAGTGGTCCCCTTTGTACCCCCACCCCTCCTCTCCCTCCATCTTTCCTGGCAGAGAGGCTGATTTATTGGAGCTTCCCAGCCATCCGTCAGAGCCGGTAGCGCTGGCTGCATTAACCCCAGAGACAACCCCAGCACCCGGGGCCCCTAAGTGCTTCCAAGTGGCCCTCGCTCTCCTCACTGGTGAGGAACCCCCCTGCCCAGGCTCAATCGATGTCGTAAATTACCCATCTAACTCCCTAAAGTCAATAGCCCACAAGATGATGTTTAGACAGACAAGGGCTTTTACAGTTTTTTGTTTTAATGGAGACTTAAGAGCCCAATCACTATTTTCTGGCCATGTAAAGTATACTCACACATTTAGTTTTAATTATCTGCAATTTGTGTATTTCTCAACTGGTAAGAATTAAAAGTACACGCAAGATTTAGTTAAATGTTAACTAACATTACAATTCTAACCTAACATTTTCTTACTTACTTGTCTCTGCTGGTCTTGTTAGGTATTAAGAGACCTGTCAATCAGTGAGTCTTTTGTCACATAGGGTATATGCAGGAATCCTTAAATTCACCATTTCAACACATTTTAAGGCCGCAACGCCACAAGTTGTAACTGGTTATCAGCAACACACCTTACAATTACAGTACTATACCAGTACATTTCTTAAAGTAGTGACTGACCCAAAGGCAAGGTTTATTAAAAGTAATAACAGTCACATACTCACACTCACATTAATAAAACATTTTCATTAAGAAACATTTCCATTTGGCCAAAGATATACAACATTGGCCATAAATGATTTTAAATCATAAACAGTCTGTCTGAATCTATGTTGCAAAAAAGAACACCTCGTAAAACGCAGATTAAGATGTTTTTCAAGGGTCTTCATTTTGGCTAAACTGATTTAATACCTTTTAATACTTTTTAAGACCCCGTGGATACCCTGTCACAGTAAGAAAAGCACAGGTGTAAATAATAAAATGAACAATGGCTGAATTCCATTTAGCTGGTTCAGTTTCAGGGTCCTGCTACTGTTGATGCTGGTTTAACATATTAACGTAGGCATAGTTTATGAATTTCATCACATCGTTCCTGTTAATTAATTTGGTTGTATTACGTCTGCATCTCTGTGTCATTTGAGGTTCACCATAGCTACGGCGTTGCGTGCATGCGTAGGCACGTCAAAACGTTTTCCAAGTGACAGAGAGGTAGACTGCATTTAACCGAAACTCCCTGATACATTAAATGTTTTTAAACATTATACGTGATATTAACGTGATGTAAGTGTTGGCTCTTGTTCTATGCCATGTCACTTTCATCTTGTGTAAATCCTGCCAATATCTGAGATCGCTAACCACATTTTTTTTTAAATTAAATTACCTTTGGAGGAATTGAGCCAGCGTTAGATGCAGAGTTCGTTGCCAAGCTAGCTTAACAACAGCGCTTTATTTGTGGTCTTCTTTGTTTATTGTATCCGTTTTCTTCTTCCTGTCATGGGGAGCCAAGCTGACACACACACACACACACACACACACACACACACACACACACACACACACACACACACACACAGCCAACTGATGTTTTTTTGTCACTTTGTATATATTTACCAGGTATGGAGATGTTTTTCTTTGTTCTTGAATCAATCAGGCAGCTGATAGTATAATTCATACTCGTATAGCTATATAAGCTGAATCTAGCTGGTGTGGTTGTTATGGTAACACTATACCGCTGCTATGTTATGTAGTTATACGGTAATAAGACTTCAATGTTGGATGGATCAATATTGAGATTTTCTATGTTTGTTGTTGTTACAGCACTGGAAGTCTTTCGGTTACTTTCCTGCGTTATATTTGTAATTACAATGCATTATTTTTTTCTACGATAGTATCAATATTGTTCTTTTATTTTGCTATGCATTGTCATGGTTACTAGGTTTTGCGCTATGGTTATATATATGCATGTGAAATTGAACTTCATGTAACCAATAGATGCTTTTTATTTTGTCATTTTAAATTGGCAAGGAAAAAGAGAACAAAGTAGAAGGAAAAACCTTTTACAACTGACAGAGAGGGGAGCCAAGCAGACACAGACCAAAACACGATGGGGTTGTTTTCTTGTTGCTGTATACATTTTACCAGAGAGATCAACAGACCTGAGACCCACTGCTGCCTTCTGCCGCTTAATTGAAAACACCAGGAACACAACGCAGAAAACCTTAGGCTGAACCAGCCGGCTACCCGGGCTCACTGTCGCACTGCCACGGCTGACTGAGACACTTGAAACAGCAGAGCCATTCTTAGTGTTATTAGTAACACCTGTGCTGTGAAACTGGCCTGTTTGGGAGTGATAGCGGGGAGACCCTTGTGTTAAGACTTGTATCATGACCAGTAACTTTCAGCAACAGATCTGGAGTCAAGGTTGGAAAATGAGTTGAGGGTGAATTAAGCCCATAATGGTGGCGGTGAGAGCCACGGCAACGCACGCGCCCCTCAATCGCTCTCAGATCCTCTGTCCTCACATCTCCCTCTTCTCTCTTTCCTTCTGTTGTCAGCATATTGACAAGAGAAGAGAGAGAGAGGGAGAGAGAGAGTACAGTACACCATTGGGAGAGGAGGCCTAAATCTCGATCACAAGCCTCAGGCACCTGTGGATATACAATATGAAATACTGTATATTTGCCTCACAATTGCAGTTAGAGCTCTCTCTGAGGTTTTAGGTTAAACTGACCTTTCAGCACAGCTGCCTTTAATGAAGCACTAATTAAAAATCCCATCAGGACCTGAGAACCTGCCAGCTGATGTTTACTGCAACGCTGTTTTCGTTATTTACAAAGGAAAAACGCTAAAGTCGAGGGCAGTGCAACTCTGAATGTTGCAGCCATAAAACCTAATTGATATTGGTGCTTATGGATCACAGAATAATCTGTGACAGGCCTTTTCCATGGCAGACATTACAGGTATTACTGATAACATTAATGTTGACAGAGCATATTCAAATGTCCCAGTTTGCCATGACAGTGTGACAGTGAGCCAAACCCTGAAACTGGAAGCAGCTAAACGGAATTCAGCCAGCAATAATTGTATTATTTACACATGTGTTTATCCTACTGTGACATGTCAAAATTACTTATTCTTATTCTGCAATACCACAAGACAAAGATATATACTGTATATTCAATTCATATTATAACCATTGAATTTAAATAAAAGCGCGTCTACAACTACTAAAAAACGGTCGTAGTCCAGTGGATTCAGCTGTTTTGAAAAGCACCGTAAAACATGTTGTTGTATTGCATAACCGAAAGGCATGAAGTGAATAAAAACAAAGGAGAAGAGCCGTCTTGAAATGTTACTAATTTAGTAATGTGCACAGCTGCTGCCCAGCTGAAAGGGAAACGTTTTAGACAGGCTTTTAACTAGCGGCGTAATGCTTGTCTGTTTTCCTTTGCCCCGCTGATCATTACTGAATAAAGATTTACTAAGAAAAGTTATCTTTAAAAGAGAGCCTGGCTTGATCAAATGTATACAAAGCCGCGATGGACAGCGGGCTTTTGAGGTTTGCATGGACTGAACAAGCAGCGGGTCAGCCACAGATCCACTTGACTTTAAATGCTTGGCTTGTATTTGGCCCAGTGTGTAAGGAACAGCCAACACTGGTGATGGTTTCTGCCTGACTCGTTGACACATTCACCCCCACACCTCCCTTTTACTCTTTCACTCTCTCTTTCATTTCCCAGGATCTCTTTTTTTCCCCCCCTCCTGCCCTTTCTCCCACTCCGTCACCCCTCCCCCTCTTTTCACATCAAACACTAATGTTTCCTTCAAATTCCTTTTCCTCTCCGTCTGCCAACTTTGAAATCACAGGAAATTACTCTAAGAATTGGCTGCGCTGTTTTGTTTTGTTTCCTTGCGCTTTCAACTTCATTCCACTTCCCAAACAGACGCTTCTCTCGTGTGGCCCGTCGTCCCCAAGACGCCCGCCTTCTTCTTCTACTTCCTCCTCTTCTTCTTCTTTCTTTTCTTCTGCTGATATGTTTGTTCTGGCTCTTGTCACTCCACACACACACACACACACGCATCGCCTCTTATATTCATGCAGTCTCCGTCTCTCACCCTTTGTGACACAATGAAACTGCATCTCGCACACATGCGTGCAGACGCGGCGCGACACAAACTACACCTAACGCAACCTAGGCTTGTTTGCTGGAGGTTGGTGGCGAAGGTTTTCTTCCTCTCTTTGAGGCATCAACAGTGGGATCTGTGCTTGCCTCCTATGGCTGGATTAAAGGAAAGGAGGAGAGTATGAGAAGTGTACCTAATTGCTAGTGAACTGCAATGTTAAGTGTGTGTGTGTGTGTGTGTGTGTGTGTGTCCGTGCAAGCGAGCATGCGACGTGTGTGCACGTGTAGAAGAGGCGGGGAGAGCTCCAGACAATAAGCTTGAGGCTCTGAACAGGTAAACAAGGTCCCCCAGAAATGATGACTCAACCTGGACTGAAGAGTCACACACAGCCTCTGGGTTACACACACAGTGAGCATGTTTACATGTACACCAATAACTCTACCGCTGCAAGCAACCAGACTGAGGTAGCAGGTTAGTCAAGGTGTTTACATGAACCAGAGGAGGGGTCTTTGAATAAGCGCTTAGCTTTCTGCCTCTGCTGCACAAGCTTTTATTACGAATATGTGAACGTGTCTATGCAGCACGTGGGTGTTAGTGTGTTTATGTATGTAAATGTCACTATGTTGATATTACATATTTTACATAGCTGTATATTTTAAGGTGGCAAACAAATACAGAGAAATAAGAATACATTAACTGTTAAGTTGAGTTGACGTGATTGTGGGTGTACACATGCGACAGAAATTTAAAATATTGAGATCAAGTTATACTTGCTTTGATTATGCTGTTATGCGGTTAGCCTGTTCGCTGAAATTACACGCACGCACACACCGAAAATAGAAAACACATTCACGCAGATAGTTTGGGGTTTGAGATGACAGGAAATGAGGGAGAGAAAGATGCAACAAGGGGGACCTGCCTGGATACAAACTGGGGACGCTGTGATTCATGGGCGGCCTCTTAACCCCTAAGCTATAGGGGATCCCTGTCATTTTTCAACACTGTTAAGCACCAGAGACAAAACTCAAGTCACTTTCACTGTACTGGGGTGGCGGCTGAAATGTCAGAGTCAGATATTTCAAAACCTAAGCAACGACAAGAAAAACATCAGATGGCTAGATATCAGTATGGGTAAGAAGACTTACCCGTTAACTCAAAAATATAATACCTGCACTAACTGCAGTGCTGCTCCAACCAGGTGTGCATCTGTACCAAATATCCAGGCTGTTACAAAAATGAATTTTGACGCCATGGTGTCTTATAAAAAGGATGGAGGTGAGCCCTCACACATCCAGTACTTCCACTGGATGAAATGTATGTATTGCTGTGGAGTTATTATCTAAAAAGAGTGGGGCTTAATTTTAGCAGGATTTAATCATAATAATGAAAAGCAGTCAAAGAGGACCTTTTGTTCTTCTGCTAAAAACCCCTACACACACGCGCACGCACACACACACACACACACACACACACACACACACACACACACACACAAAAACAATCACTCGGTTGCAGGGAAATCACAGATATAGACATACGTGCATATCTTTGTTGACGTCACGTTGCCTGGCAACATCCCAGCATGCCTGGCTGTGATGAGCTGAGGTCCCAGCTCTGAAGCGAGATGCATTATGGGGGATTGTGTGTGTGTGTGTGTGTGTGCGTGTGTGTGTGCGCGTGCATGCGTGCCGCATCTTACATCACCCACATTCCCTTGCTGATGCAGCCACAGTCAAGATGGTGAGAATATTTTTTGCAGCTGATCCCGGGACAGTTTTGCAACATCTGAGGTTAAGAAAGAGGGAGGGGTGGCTGATTTCTCCTCCTCCAGACACAACTGCAATCATGTCCATCTTAACGGCATTTGGTGCATCTTTTGATATGTAATTAATAGTCACTTTAAGGCATGATGTAAAGTGTATTTTGCAGTCCACATCTGGGGCATTCATTTTTAGCCCTCCTCGCTCCTCCCTGATCAGACCCCTGACCACTTTTCTGTAGGTGAGGCTCATTACACTCATCTGAGAGTGTGGAATTAAACCTCCTCCTCCGAACTCATTACTGTGAGCTAGATTTCACCGGCTGCAGATAGGCAATGTGGTGGTGCTGCTTTTAAAGCCAGAGCCAGATAATTAGAAACTTTAGAAGCGCATTTCCCATGGCTATAGCCAGAGTGAACAACTAATTCTATTTGAACTAATTATGTTCCATAGCGCTATGCTCGGGCTATGTAATACGCCCGAGGATTTCATCACAAAACAGTACCAGGGATGTATTTTTGTGTGTGACTGTACGTCAGTCGGCACTACTCTCTATGCACAGCCAGTTTTCACATATACACCCCCGCTGGCTCCCAATTGTGTGTATTTAATACTGCAAAACCCCTGAGCAGGCTCAGTAATGCTCATTTTGGGAGTGTGTGATGTCATCAAAATGCATCAGATGAGGTATGGGTAATGAAGTCGGAGATTAAGTCTCCCTGCAGAGCACAGTGTCATCAGTGAGACTAAATGAATGATATTTGATAGTAATTCTGTGGTTTAGCTTGACACATGGTGCAATTCATGTAACTGTTATTATTATTATTGTGATAAAGATATACAAGCTCTGGCTACAGGCTACTACATCTTTTAGGTCATTGCTTTGCTCGTTATTTTTTAGCTTATCTTATCTAAAATAAACATCAATTCAATTCAAATGATTATTAGTAGTAGTAGTATTATATGCACACAGCCTGCACAGCAATGGACAGGAGATTTAAAAAAATTAGGTCACCCTTGTTAAAGGGGTAATTCCTTATATTTGGGCGACTTACAAGACACAGATTTAAATGTTTAACGCCAGACACACACACTCAGGTCCACTAGGCAATATCTGCAATGAAAGGGAGTTTCTGAATTTAAATGTTTAAAAACTGATGCAGCAGATGCCAAGACATCCTGACTTTTAGTGCGTAGTACGGGTCAACCTCCATCAGTACTGGATTGTACACATACCATGATGAAACTTCCCTCAACATCACCCTCAGTGGCTTCTGGTTAAAAATGTGTCTGAGAGTACTGAGACGACCCTGCCGACGTGATTAGTAATTCTCTCAGACTTTATAAATCTCCTCCAAACTGTTTTCACAATCTGAGATGTTGTCACCATGACGTAGTGACTAGGGTTGCAAAGGGTCGGTTCATTGAAATTTTCCATGGGAAGTTAAGCACGGGAACTTTGGAGATTTTGCACAATTTCAATATAAAAACCATACCTTTTAATAATGAACTTATTTTGGGGATAAAGACACATAAAAAACAATTTGCTAGCTGTTTCCATGCGGGATGTAGCTTGATTGGGCATGCTAACTGAGGAATTTTAATTAAGCTATTTCCATTCATTCTTTATCGTAAAACATTTATTTTATAAATTACTAATAATTAGAATTATTCAAACTCTAAGTTTGCACACAGCCCACATTGTCGGCTGGAAGAACCTTTCTCCATTATGTGAGCGAGCTAACGCACTCATTTCACATTGTATGTATTTGACAAAATAATGGATTTATTTGACAAATTAATGGATTTTTGTGTTCCAAGAACGTTCTCATGAACAAATGGTTTAGAGTCAACTCATTTAATTACAGTTCAACTCAACAAATTGTTGTTTTTTTTCATTTCTATTAGAAGCGTTTAGAATTATGTCTGATTATGATATGGTAAAAGGTTGGCTTCTATCTGCATATGACAACCTGAATATAACCCCTATATTTCCACTTTATTCCTGTCATCTCTAGTTAATAACTATAAATTCCTGTTAATTCCCATGGAAAGTTTCCACCTTGAATTTTGCAACCTTAGTAGTAACCCTTTAATTCATTGTGCACCTTTCAGTGTTCCTATTTGTTAATGTCTTCTCTATCTCCACATGATGTTTTCTTCAAAAACTACAAAATACAGCTTCACTGTATCATATAAAAATTGTGTGTGAGAGATTCTGTCTAAATACATGGGAATTTCACACCAGTTGTCTCTACGACTGCATGTACGGATATTTGTACAATATTTTAAGATTGTAGGAATGTAGGAAGTCTGTCAGTCCATCTGTGTTTTCTTTCTTCCCTCTCTCTCTCTCTGTCTGTGGTCTTGCTATGTGTGGAAGCTCGCTCGCCCAGTAAGAGCTGTCCAAGTCCAGACCAACAGACCAGGCTGACTATATATAGCAGGCAGTGACAGCAGGGGACACTCCCCCCTCTCTCTCGTTGTGGTGCTCAGTACTGCTGTTTCACTATAAACTACACTGATGGAGCTGGTCTGTTGTACACACACACACACACACACACACAGAAGTTTGCTTTCTGCCAGAAATGTGGGAAATACATATCCACACAAACATGTGCATCTAGTACACACAGATTAATATGCATTCATACTTTCTCTGTATCTCTGCCTTTAACACACACACACACCCTTCCAGTCCAAATGGGATTTACTTAAGACTCAATAAAGCAGACAGAAGCACTATTGTCTCCAACACAGGCCTATTGTGTCGCACAGAGAGACTGTGACGTGTGTCGGCAGTGCTGTGTCTATGTTTACAACAGAGAGCATTCTACCATGAACACACACAATCAAAGACACATTCATGCGCGCGCGCGCACACACACGCGCATAGCATATAGAAATACATAATCAAGCATAAAAGGGTTCCATCAAGCATCAAGGCATGCTTGCACACAAACACGCACGAACACACGCACACGCACACGTCAAAACCCATGTCGCTCCAGTGGGGGTCTAAGGGGAACTGAGTGATGAACAGGGCTGACACCACCACATGCCGGGGTGTGAGATGTGCTGCCTGGTATTTTAGTCTGCGTCTCAAATTGAACATGCCAAGCCTTCAGGGGGAAATCGCTGGAGAATGTTCACGACGAGAAGCAAATGTCCCACAGCAATACGGCTTCTAGTACCGGCTACAGTATCCGGATCGGGACTGCAGCGTGGGCTGACTCATTCATGAATTACGCTGATGCGCGCGCGTATAGAGACGCAACGTTTGGGTTTGTTGACATACCTGCTGCTGAGGATACTGCATCCCGCCCATGCCCATTTGGCCCCTCCCCTGTATGCTCATTGGATATCTGTGTGGTGGAGGCGATGTGTATGTCTGGCTAGGAGGGTAAGGCCCGCCTCCTGGCTGCTGTGGGCTGGAGTAGGGATTGTTGGTCATGCTGTACAGCTGCGAGCGCTTCATAGCCATGAAGTCCATGGAGGACACCTGTAGACGGGAAAAGAGGGATTAATGATACGTCATCAGCATTTCTTTCTTGGCTAATGTTTCACGTTCATCCATGAGGGAGCATTGTGATTGGCTGAGAGGGCTTTAAATTAATTCATCCACCGTCTGCCAAGTTGGAACCCCTGACAGAAGTCCACTTAGTGCACACACTCCAAACCACAGCCACCATTGATTTATTTTATAATTGCACCGCGAGTGGAAGCCTTAAATTAATGTCTACAGGTCATAAATGAGCTACAAATGGAATTAAGTAAGCAAAGATGTTTTTGCATGGCTATCAGGAGCAAACTTTGCTGGAGGAGGGCCAAATTAAAATGATTTAATTAAAACCCGAAGCTTGTATCTTTGTTTTAATGCCTGAAAGGGTTTAAAAGTGTTGTAAATGTTGTTTAAAGCGATGGGAAGCAATAGCAATAAAAACTCTATGGCTGCGTTCCCACAACCACAGCGCGGCAGTGCCAACAATCACCCTACAGCGCTCCCTCTCGCCTGCTATGTAAGAAATACTGATTATTACATTTGGGTTTCTGCTCGTCTAACTTAAAATTAAGGGAACAGGTAAGGGCTGAGAGTCTGGCAGAGATCCAAAGTTTGCAAGTTTGAATCCCAGGAGGGAACTCGGGGCAGTGAAGCAGTCAGAGTACCTGCTCTCCAAAGCCGCAGCTTGGGAGCTCGCTTCTTACATGAACACAAAACAAAATCAAAAAGAAGAAAGAGAAGGTGTCAAGGGCGATTTATTCCATTGCAAGTATTTCGCAGCCTTTTTGGAGGTTGTTTGGGGTCTCGGTGAGCCATTGGAAGATTCCGGTACAGTGTGTCGGGCTAATGCTAATCCGTCACCCGTAGCGGCGTGTTTGTCTGTCTGCCAGGCAGATAATGTGGACTTCTTCTATCTTCCCTCTCTCCTCGCATGCTTCCTCCCTTGTGGCTCCGCCGTGTAGGATCATGTGTGATTTATGACATTTTGTTCCTACTGTTTCTTACACACACACTTTCACTTCTCTCTCATCTCAAACTAACCCTCCACCCCTCCCCCACCACCACCACCAGCTGCCTCCTCAGTTCCCTCTCTTCTCCCCAACTCAATATCACCTTGTCTAGTGTAGAAGAGAAATTGCCGTTGCCTCATATTGCCAGGCTAATATCAAGAAGACATGTCAGGGGATGGGAGCACTTTATTCAGGAGGTTACGTGCGGACGGTTACGGCGCGCTGGCTTTAAAGTGGTTTTGCCTACTGAGGCATGTGCATGGAGAGGTTTGGACTATTTCACAGAGTGCGGAGGAGAAAGAGAGACGGAGAGAGGAAAAAAGAAAAAAAAAGTGTGCATGGGTAGTGAGAGAGATGGAGAAAGAAAGCCAGAGGGAGAGGAATGAGTTCTCTTGTGTGTTTAAAAGTTATTTCACAGCATGGAGGTGTAAGTGTGGGTGTGTGTGAGGAGAGGGGGGTATCCTACAAAGGTCTGCACCACCTGGACTTCTTTTTGCTATGTGTGTTTTTGCCCTCCTTCATCTATGAAAGTAATATTAAGTGAACAATTCCCTATGTTGCAGGGGCTAACATAACAGATTGTGCCAGAAATCCTGAAAAATATTTAACCGCCGGACATCATGCTCTGCCAAAATTAGAGTAAAGCACATTAAAGTTACAAGCCATTGTTCAGTAAAAACCATTTAAAATGTTTGTTAAAGAAAAATCATTTGTAATTTTGAAATGATGATGGATTTTGTGCCAAATTGGATCTTTTCGGAGAGAAAACCTTTAGTCCTCATAGAATTTGTCTCCTTATTGCTCAGTAAAAAGAGCCTGACCAAACAGGAACGAGAGTGATCTAATAACTTAATTCAGGACTGCAACTAAAATGGATTTAGTTGTTAAGGTGTCCGAACTGAGCAAACTGACTGAACAGCAGGAGGGATGTGTTTGAGAGTATCTTTTGAGGTGCTAAAAATGACGCTGGTCATGTTTCCAGTGTAGCAATAATGGTGTTCTCGCTAGGGCAACACGTGACCCGATTAAATGTTTGTACACTCAGAACACACCACGAGCCAGACACACACACGCAGGTCCACTGAGCAATATCTGCAGTGAAATGGCGACATTCTCCAGTTTCTGAAAATCCAGGGCACCGTGCCACCCGTGATATGGGACACACACACACACACACACACACACACACACACACACACACACACGCTCCGTCCCCATCCAGTTCACCAATCCATCTCAAGAGGTCCTCGGTTTGCCAAAAATGCTGAGCGCAACACAAGTAAATCCCCTCACACGGCTGCCAAGTGTACACACAGACACACATGCTTGCAAAAGAAAAAAAGAAAAAAAGAAAAATAAACATTAACTGCTGCACTTAGAAAGGCGCTGGACACAGAAAACAACTCCAGAGTTTTGGGAGCGGGGGAGCGGAGAAGTGGACACTCACGCACACACACACACACACACACACACTTGTGGGAAATTCTTAAATAAAAACAGCCACAATAAAATGATATGCGGCTATCTGATACACTGGTCCATCTTCCACACATGGCATTATCCACACTTGTCCACGGAGGCAAAGAAAGAAAAAAAAGAACGTATTCTCCGCCTCCCCCAAACGGAGCATCATATCTGCTCTCATGACAAGTTCCACTAAATGAGATTTCAGCCCACTGCAGCCTTTTCCTAGAGATATGCCCACCATCTCCCTCACACCACCAGGCACAAAAAAGAACGGCAACAATTCTCGGCAAATTGAAACATTAGTTTTTTTCCCTCCCCTCAGAGAAATGGCTGTACTTCGGGAAAAAAATTATGAATATGACACAAACTGAATCGTGTTTGTGCCAGGAGGGACAGCAGATAAAGGAAAACTGGAGAAAATATACAGGAATGGTTTTTTTTATTTCCTTCAAATGTTTTTTCACTTTTGTTCATCTGGGTATGCCATTCAATGGTGGGGGGGGGGTGAGAGGCATGGGAGACAATAGTAATTCGACTGCTAAATTTAAATTTCAATTTATGAACTCCTCTCCAGCGTTCTGACTCTCGTGAGCCTTTTTTTTTTTGCGCAAAACAAAGCCATTAAAACAGAACATGGGTAAAATTACTGTGGGGTGAAACCTGCTAAATTGCTTTTGTGAGCTCGACATTTTTATGTTGCAAAAAATGATTTTACTCCTTGCTTTAATGTGCTAAGTTGTTAATCAGGAAGAGACAAAATGCTCGACACAAAAGGCTTGGATGTGTGGATTATGAGACACACACTGGGATCAAACAAACATAAAACAATATTGGTAAATGGTTATTGTTCCAATTTCATTTTGAACGCGGGAATTATTTAAAAAAAAAAATTCTTCTGATTTATCATCCGTGGTGAATGAACATGTTTGAACAGGGCTGACACACACACACACTCACGTACACGCTATGTATCTGTGGACCCCTTGTCCTTCACACTAGATGACCAAATCATCACCTGTCTGCATCAGGCCTTCATTTCAGTTATTTACTATCCACACACACACACACACACACTCGCAGAGGAAACAGTCACAGAGACTTAGCAGGTGTAGAAGCAATACAGTGAGATCAGTGTTGCTACTCAACAGAAAGCAGCCTTCGGGGCTCTAGTGTTTCCCCTAAAATCCTCAGGCTTTCTGACTTTAACAGCACGGTGGTCTTCATACAACCGACACTGCAATAAAAGATGTTCCTTCATATGTTCTTTATGGGCCACAAGCTGCTTTATTGAGCTTCTGCTACTTAGGAAAAAAAAAGTTGTTTGAAACTCGAAAGCGCAGTTCAGTGAACTATTACGATCTCGTATATCACCTGGTGGTTTAATACTGCCTAGAACAACAGATTTGTCCTGCTGGATAGATAACAGCTCCTAAAGAACCATTTCAGGCCAAATGAACTGGCAGCTACAGTGAGTATTTGTGCTCCAAAGCTCCCGAGTCTTCAGTGCGATGTACAAAAATAGCAGGATTCATATTTTTCAACTATTAGGTGGTAAGACCTATTTGGCACTAACATGGCGCAAATTAGTGCCATGTGAAAATGGCTCTGAATCTCAGCGTAGAAAGAGGCATCAAACCTGATTGTGTATGAAAATTAGCCCCAAGATGCCTTTTTGGTATTGATTGTGTTCTCCTTTTCTTGGAAGGACTACTGCAGAATGCCGGCATTTAGACCTGTGTAATGAAACCGTTTCAGCCTGTGTGCATTTGTGAGGAGAAACAAATAAGGATAATTATTGTCAACGGATCCTCTTTATCCTCTGTGCTGCGTCTGTCTCTGGAGAATCAACATGCTGCAGCCAGAGCCGGTTGGTCTGCTGGGACAATCAGCCTCGTCCTTTTATGTTATTTATTTACACCATGCAGCAGAGCACTCTCAAATTCCTGTTTCACTGCAGGGCTCGGCCGTGCCTCGGCCCCCAGAACAAAGCTCCGCATTTCAGGCTCGAGACCCTGTGCATTTGGGCCTGCTGTTTCAGGCCGGAAAAAAAAATTACATAAAATAAAATAGAAAGGGTGGAAAGAGAAAAGATGGGAGAGAAGGAGAGGGGGAGGGAGAAAGAGGAGAAGAGAGACTGCAGCAGTGGGCGAGTACAGATCGAGTTCCATATTAATGTGTGCAAATTCCCCCGCTCCTGCTGACTAAGATTAGAAAAATTAATTTCATGGATGCAGAGACAATACTGATGTCATCAAGCGGAGAGGAGAGGAGCAGCGTGCTGTTAACTCCTCCCTGCCCAGCCTGCGTGAGGAACAGATCGCTCTTTAGCGTCGGTTCATCACTTCATTTCGCTGCCAGGAGCCACGCAAGTTCAACTGAACACTAAATGCTGACAACAAAACACAACACTTGGCCTTGACGGCTCTCTCCTATCAATTTACGCCGACTTAAAAGCAGAACTTGTTGTGCAAGTGTGTAGGGGAGTAGCTGAGCTGTGTGCACGGTGAATTCCTACGTGGCCGCTGCGTCGCTGAGAGGACCAACTTCGGTGAATTATGTCTTGAAACACAATCTCATACCGCATCTCAGCACGCACGCCTTGTTAGCACAAAGTCTCGTAGCAAATGACAGTGTGAAGAGTAGCACTGGTCCGCGGGGAGCTGGGCAGAGCCAAATTGCCTTTCCTCAGCCCAATATGCCTGGATGGCACAGGCAGCTAGGCATGAAGGCTGGCTAGCAAAGAGAAGCATGAAATTATCTGAGGAGAGAGAGGTGCAGGGAGCGACAGCCTTACAGGAGACGGTGGGGGGGGTATACATACACAGTGTATGTTTGGCAATGATGCTGTGAGTTGAGAAAGAACGGCAGACAGAGAGAAGCCAGATAAGAGGCTGTTGTTATGCGGCCGACCAGCGTGCTTTTGTGTTTGGCGCGATGCACATAATTGCTCTCTCTCTCTCTCTCTGCTGCGTCGTCCTCAGATGGTGATCGGTGTGCCCTCTGCGTTTGACACCAATATTTACACCACACACAAACACACGCTTGCACACATGAGGGTGCTCAGAAACACACACACACCCCTTCATACCCCCCCCCCAATCGCGCGCAAGAGGAAAAGTTGCCGAGCGCTCGGTTCGTCACGGCCAGCACAAAGACGTCATTACGAAAGGAGGGGGGAGATGGAAAGGGAAGAGGATAGAGGGGAGGGAGGAGGAGAAGGAGTGAGGCTGCTTCATCTGTCTCAAGTGAGATTGGGGTCGCGGGGTCGCCGGCGCCGTTTTCCCTCGCCAAGACTGGGAGCTAAAGAAGCGGCAGGAACGGAATAGAAAAAAGAAGGCCTCAGTGGCAAAACAAGGTGCGATTGACATGCCTGCAACACGCCATTGGAGAAAGAAAACAAATAAAAATGGGATAGTCTGCAAACAGCAGAGGAAACACGTGCGGAAGAACACAGTCCACACATTTGCCAGTCAAATCTCCTTGCTGGATGCAATATTCCCAGATTGAATTCATTTGGATCTCCACTATGTAAAAAGAAGTGGACTCAGGGACAAAAACAAACATGCACAGATTCTAGTTAGAGCAAAAAGCTTTATCCAGGGGACATTGTGTAGTTTTTCAATGTGGGTCAAATATCAAAAATCCCTCATTCTCTTGCCTTCTAACGTGTAGGCAGAGTGTTTTTCATGTTCTGAGCATGTGTATTTGAGTCATCTGACAACCTTTGCTACAAATCTGCAGTGTTTCCCCTTGAAAAAGTTTCTCACTGGGTATAACATCCATTGAAAAGCCTGTAGGTGAGACCGTGTGGCGTTAAATGCTTTCAGGAAACGGTGACAGCACCTCTTGCAGTGCTGCTTGCCTATTTTCATAGAATCTGTTACTGATGTGAGAGCCTCCGTAACATTCCCAGTCCTTTTCTTGTCTCTCAGTCCTTTGCGCTTCCCTGCCTGCCATGACCCTGGGACAGCGGAGGGCCGCTGAAAAGAAGAAGAAAAAAAAAAATAGCATTTCATCCGAGGGCCCGTGGTGGAACGACAGGAATGCGCTCCTCTCTAACTTCCCCAGACCGCAGAACCCCATGGAGAGATGCTGTTACACAACCAAATGAAAGAGAGAAAGAAGGGGCAGGAGGGAGGAATTGAACAATAACTCCATTGCCCCAAAGAGAGAGAACAGGCTATTTGAGCAAATACGCTGCCCTTCTGCTTCCCACGTATCCCAGAGCCGAGCCGAAAATGCTGCTATTAAATATGCAGGCTAGATTCCCCCTTATTCAAGGAAATCACCACCTTTGCTAATGGAATGGTATTGGAGAGGAACTGCGTTTCTACAGCTTGGATAATTATGAACGAGGTCCCGTATCGCCAAGTGTGTTTATGAATTAGCAATGGTTATTCATGATATTGTGCTCAGAGTAGGGTGAAAATACATAAGTGAATACTAAGCGAGCAGACCAACAGAAACGATGCTAAAGGGTCCTGAGGGGGCTTTCTCTGCCATCCATTAGTCTTCCCTGTAAGGCAAAGCTTAACAAGCTCCTCAGGCTGGGAGGCTGGCCATTGACGGAGAGGGAGCAGAGTAAATTATGAATGCGAAAGCTCCATTTAATGCAAGACCACAATGAGCCCCCCCTCCCCTCTGTTATTAAGCTCTTTTCCACCTTTCCTCCTTGTTTGAACCGGCGCTCATGAAACACATGTGTAGTACTCTGATAAAAAAAATGTAATGTATTTCATCACGGAATTAATAAATAGTAAATATACTGTACTTAAAAATAAAAAGCAAGTTGTCAAACTAGGTCACACACCCGTGGTGCAGTTAAAGAGGCTCCCCACTAAAAACAAGGATTTACATTCAGGCTGTTTGTTTTGGAGCACTGCCCAGTCCTCCAGGGTGGAACCATCCATATTTCTCCTGCGGGTGATCCATCACTTAAAAACAAAAAACACAAATAACAAACAGATATCATGACCTTCTTTCCTCAGGCGGATATTAGATACTCATTAAAAGTCACCTGAAACAATTTGAACCAAATTGATTTCATTATCGGACTCAGCACGACACACGAGGCCCCCACCACTGAGAGCTCAGCTGGAAATTTACAAAGTTAATTAGAAAAAAATTGATTTTCATAATAATAATAATTTAATAATAATTTCTTTCCCCCTCTACTTTACTTTATGTCACCTTCCTTACCACGGCTGCAGGTGATGTTCAGCCTGGATGGGAACACAGCAGGTTCGAGGCTCTTACATAGTAAGTGGAGTCGGAAAATGTATTTTCAGTGGTAATAGAACAGTGCGTGTGTGTGCGTGTGTGGCTATGACAGATTGTGTAATAGCATGTTAGGCTAGTGTTCTGTCCACCCAAACCCCCACGCAACAATATCTCTTGACCTCATGCATGCATACACTCAAACACACACACCACCACCACCTTCTTTTTTCCCCACACCTCAATCTAGTGGCCGCAGCAGCAGCAGCAGTAGACGTGGCCTTAATTTTCTCCTGTAATGAAAGTGAGCCTCCACTCTTCCACCCCGCTGCGATGGCTTACTCAGAAACGGACTCCTCGACTTGGCTTCCCTCCCCCTGCAACCCCTCCAGGTCACCCTCTGGGAGGCACCAGGCTCTGGGAGCCCCAGGCTCTGGGAGCCCGGGCCAGGCCCCCCATCTCCAGGGCCATGACTGGGAATCAATCACCAAAGATGGCTGGGAACCTGAGGTGGGGGAGCTAGGTCGATCAATGAGAGGCTCCAGGCCTGTGGGAGCCCTGATGCATGGTCTGGCTGTAGATACACACCTCTGACTCACACCAACTCCACCATTCACTCCCATTATTGCTAAGCCCCAGGGAAGCTATGTTTATGGTGGACTGGCTGAGACAGACCATATGAATAGCATATGACTGAGAAAATTGAGTGATATTTATAATTAAAAGGGCCTTTATTAGATTTAGACATGATCACGCTGAAAATGACTGACTATTTATTTACATCTCCCTTTTTAATTATTCAGCCTCACATGTTTTCACTACATGAGAAAATAAAATAAAGCAATAGCAAAATCTCCCTGTTATTAAATTCAGCATTTAGTAACAGTGCAGCCACATACTGCATCTAAATCAGAGCAAGCCGATCTATGGCCAGAACGAGTGCCCTGATCATGAGTTGTTTTACTCACCGAACCTTGACCGACCTTTTACGTTCAGGTTTTTATTAAAGGCCAGACATATTAAAGGGATGCACATATTTCCCTGGAGATCTGATGTGTCTGATTCTGGGAAACAACGTGTGCATGTGTCTGTGTGTTTGAGTATTTATTGTATGTATTCACCCACATGGCAATGTTCATATGAACTGCTTTATATATATATATGACTTTACACACTACGAGTGTAAGTATAAATGATTTTGAAAACAACACACACACAAATTAGTATATTAACCAACTGTAAATGCACAGCATGGCTATGAATGTCTGCCAGTATCAGTAAAACATGTGTATAAGTATTTTGCATCGGTGTGTGTGTGAGTGTGTGATCAGTGCGTACCATCTGTGTCCAGATGTTGCGTAGAGAGCCGGCTGCGTGGACAGCCAGACAGTTGGCAGGCCTTCTGACAGGCCTGTGTTCCTTATTGATAGAGGGATCACAGAGACAGAAGAGTCAGCCGTGCTCAGCTAGACCACAATATTGTCCTCTCTGCTGTTATTCATCCCAGTCAGCCAGGAGAAAATGGGATGTTCTGAGCCAAGTTTATAGCTGTCAGATCTGGGCCAAATAGGAGTTGAATAGGTTTCAAACATTTGGAAAGCAGCATGAGGAACGTTTGATTTGTCATACAGATGCAGCCAGACTCTTGTGCCAGAGATGAAGAATTTCATTGTATTTCAATTCTGACAATGCTTTTTAATACAGATGACAATAAAGCTGAAACCTGGAGTGCACGGCCCAGTGCACTGGGGTGAACGGCAGCAAGGGCCAACATGCTGGCGGAGTGGTTAGACTGGTTCTCGTGTGTTTGTGGAGGTGAGATTGAGGCACGGTGCAGCATGACAGATACTAATTCTGTCATGCTGCACCGTGCACCTACAATTTCACTGCAGCGCCTGTATACTTAATCTAGTAATCTCTGTGTGTCAGCCCTGAGCAAATCAAATACTGTACATATATGATGCCAGTATCATACTTATGTACAAACATATATTATAAAATGAAGCAAATTTCCCTTACAAGATAATCAAAACAAAACTATGACCTTATTACCTTGAAGTAAGGGCCTAAACTATACTGCACATTACCACAGTTGCTGTACTTTTTAGCTGTTAACTGCTCAGTTTCCATTATTGCCTTGCAGAACTGTCTCCCTGACCCCGCACCCTGTGCCATCTTTCTTCCCTGGTTCCTGCCAGAGTTATGGAGCTGGGCCGACTTTTATGGAGGGGCAGACCCGTTTCCCGGAGCTTTGATCCAGAAAGTTCTATAGCCTATAGTTTTGCAGGGGTCATCCAGGAGGAGCCATGTGGGCAGCAGCATGTGTAACTGAAAGCACATTGAGCTGCTCATTTTAAGCAGAGCCTCGCTGTGGAGGTTAGTGCAAACATGCCTTGGAGGATTTGAGGGGTTATAAGGTGCATGTTGGGTGTGTG
The DNA here is from genome assembly GCA_036023855.1 of Gadopsis marmoratus. Lineage (NCBI taxonomy): Eukaryota > Metazoa > Chordata > Actinopteri > Centrarchiformes > Percichthyidae > Gadopsis > Gadopsis marmoratus. The sequence goes on from JAVQJF010074306.1 coordinate 24,253, forward strand.
CATGTGTCTGCGAAAGTCTAGGCTCTACCTACTTGCACGGGTGTGGGAAAGGAAAAGATACACAGCACTAATCAATAAGAAAAAAAATCCCACAAAAAAATGAAAACAAGCGCCAGAAAATAGTGAAGCGGAGGCCAAGCTAAAATTTCATCAGGCAATATCAAGGCTCTCATATCTGTCATCTCTCTTTCATCAAACCCCTCCATCCCCTATACAAATTATTCATGCCACTAGCTAAATGTATTCATACCATTCTGTTTACTTTATTACTCCACTATTCTGCCTTTTCCCCACATTTGTTTACAAGAATAAAAGCCTACTCTGACAGAATTATCCCTCTGCACAACAAAAATAAATCACAGCACTTGCACACACATCATTCACATTCAAAGAGCACAGCTAAATTATAGATGGCCCCTTTCTCCCTAAATATGCATTTCATTAGCATTTCCTTCGCCTGTTGTCTTTTTTTCCCCCTTCTGCCCGCACAACCCACTAATGTGTGTGCATGCGTGTGTGTGTGTGTGTGTGTGTGTGTGTGTGTGTGTGGGTGTGTGGGTGTGTGTGCGTGTGCGGGTGTGTGGGTGTGTCTGTGTGTGTGGGTGGGTGTGAGTGGGTGTGTGTGTATGACTGGAGAACGGGAACAGACTTGCAGCAAAGCAGGACGCGTCCCCTTTCCCAAGCCTAATTTAGGATTCAATTACAATACTCTTTAAAAAGCGTCGACTTCGCAATTAATTATTTTTAGATTAGCCTGACAGTAATGGGCCTCCCACCGACGCCAGCCAGCGCAAGACTGGTCGCCTGCACCCCAGGACCACTCTG
>JAVQJF010074308.1:0-91270 GCA_036023855.1 Gadopsis marmoratus
ACCACCTCGCCTCCCTGGCCATCCTGATATGTGCATACACGTGTGGGTGAAAGAGAATGTATTTTTTACCCGTCCCAGAAATATATATATATATATATATATATATATATATATATATAAAGAATTTGTGGTCAGCAGAAATTAAGTCGGACGAGAAAGTGGGAGTGATTGTCATGTGTGGTATTAAACATACTGTGAGCTGTTGTTGGCCAAAGTTAGGCTGGTAATTGTTGGTATGGTAGATATTGCACATTTAACATGTTCAGTTTTAATTTTAAATGAAAAGAGTTCTTAGCAAAGCCAAATGGACAAATGTGAATTTTCTGTATGACTTTGAGCTAAAGGTAGTTGACGCTGTTGAGTTTTAGCTTGTTCTTCAAATAACAAAAACTAAGTTTTAGAAACTGACAAACGCGCAACAGAGTAAGACTGACACAGTATCATTAGTAATGCTGCGCTGAGTGAGGGTTAAGGCAGAGGTCGCTCAGTCAACATGGCTTCCTGCCTCCTGCTGCTCTGCGGATCATTAGGAAAATGAACGATTGGAGGTGAAGAGTGTGTGTATGTGAGATTTCTGTGCCACTGGGCTGTGGGCAGCCTGATAACTGCTCTGTCTGCTCTCCTACTTACCTGCCGGCCCACTGACTTACCTTCAGCATACTAACTCCCTCCAGTTCCCTCCTTCCTCTTACACACACACACACACACACAGAGGAAGGAATCACAAATGCATTAATTTGTCTAGATTGATCTCTGCAAAACCTCTGAATGTATCACATCTTGACAGACGATTCTAGGCCAGTAAATCTAATCCTCAGGGTATCTGTGTACCTTTTTGGGGGGGAAGAAATTCCTTTAGCTTGCAAAACCCTTCACTACCACCTGTTTTTCTCCTCTATTTTATATGCGTATACCCGATTGTATACTCAAAGGCAAATGGCACACATACATTTTTAAAGCACATCAATGACCGGGGCAAAACCCCTGAAAGGCGGGAGAAATTACAGGATCAACGATTGATGTCTGGGGAACAAATCTGAGCAACGGGCTGGAGATTTTTCACTTCTGTTAGGGCGTTTGTGTGACCTGTCCCCATTAAAAAACAGTGGAGCTAATGTTGGTGGGTGGACACAGTGTGTGTGTGTGTGTGTGTGTGTGTGTGCGTGCACATGCTGTGTGTCTGGCTAAGCCTACGTCACACTACGCGTGCTGAGCCTAACAAAACAAGGGATGGAGGCAATGTTAGGCATTTGCTAAACATTCAGGGTCTATCTTTATTTTCCCTAGCAATATAAAAAGTTAAGTTCTTGTTTGGGGAAACATATAGATATATACTGTGTGCATGTGAATGTGTTTTTACGAAATATAGAATTGTGGGAATTAATGAAAAACAATCAGCTACTTTTGTATTTTTAAGAAAAATGCCAGCCAGCCACAGAAAAAAAGAGGCAAGTTAGTAGTTTACGAAAATCCCAAATTAATAAATGAAGGAATTACAGAAACATATATGTATATATCCTGTAATTTCAGCCAAAATGGATTATAAATGCACCTCTGATTACTTTAATGGTCTTCTAAAGAGTACAATGGCATGGAGTCATCTTCTTTTTATAAATTCCCACCATTCTTTATTTTGGAACACAAACAAATTCACACTTTACTGTTCACACATTAATTATGCAGTTACAGAAAAAGCTGCAATGGTGGAAAGGAAGGAAGGTGAAAATGAGGAATTCAGTTTCTTGTGCTCCCTTGTTGAATATTCATATAAAATCAGTTTTTTGATGCTTTCGGGCGTTGTTTGTTCCAGGGCGGCGGAGTCACTTCCTATTTGTGAAGCTGTTAGGTACCAGGAAATGGGTGAATCCGTTTTGGTGAGAGGAGAAAGGTGTCTGTGCTCCAAGGTAGACATATGTGAGGTGTCTGTGGCAGACTGTGGAAGATTTTTAAAGTGTGGCTTGATCACCAGCTCCGCTCCTACCCAAATTGCACCTAATTTTAATTTGATTAAATTTGTTTAATATGTCATTCAGTGCCGGCGCCGCGGCAATGTTGATTCGCTCTGACAGTCAATGCAGTGCATGTCTGACGACCACTTTTGTAGCCCTTTCTAGTTACCCGTCATAATTTTTCTTGGAGCTCTGCACAGTTTGTTTCACCTCTCCAAGATGTTTGAGAGCACTTAAAGATAATTATTGCCAAATGATGCTCTAATGAGGGGAACAACTGTCTTTGCATGAGAGCTGGGCCTGCTTGCTCTGACGCCAGCTTTTAGGCTTCATTTTGTTTGCCCGTTTGACAGTGTCAGACTTTCTATAGATGTTGTCTCAATCTGACGCATGCCATAATAATTGGCTGGGCGCAGGAGATGCAAATTGCTGAGGATTTATTAAAATGCACCTTAAAGGGGTTAGAAATGTCTGTTCGCAAGTCAAATTACCATTTTGCCTCTCTTTGAGTCTTTCTTTTTTTTTGTCAACCTCTCTTAAACTTCCTGCGCTGTTGGAAGAGGTCAGACACAGCCCTTCATTTGTGGAGGAGGATTTTCGTCTCCTCTGGAAAATTGCAAGGCATTTAGAGCTATCGGAGAGGGTCAGGGACCTTTCCTTTAATTTCCCTTTATCTTCTCTACCATGCTGCACGACCCCAAGCACATCACAGTGCTGATGTCTGGCCTGTCTCTATGCATGCTGTTTATTTGTATACCTGTTTTTCCTCCTCAATCAAACAGGATGGAATTCTCCTGCCAGAACTTGGCCCGTGACTCCCAAGATATTTGGATAATTTTCCATCCCTCTCTATGGTGCATGAGCATAACATGTTGTTGTTATTAACTTTAGATCTTGTGAATTCTTTTTTGAGATTTGATGAGATTAATATTGAGTTGGTTTAGGTGATGCATTTGCTGGTTGGCCTTTTCTTGCAGGCAAAGCCTTTGTGTTACAGCCTGAACTTCCACAAGAATATTAATGACTTTGGTCGATTGTTTCAATCCAACAAGCCGCTTCCTCGTGGCTGTTTTGTATCCCTTTGGTGTCTTGAAAAGCCACGGTTGCTACGGGAACACACATTGGGTCACTGGTCAGCCATGAGTGACAGTTGTTTCTCATCAGTGGCATAATGACACGACGATGAGCACAGAAGGACGACAATGTTCTCCTGTAAGCTTTCCGAGAGGACGTTCTTACAAACATTTCCCCAGTAATCCGTAACAGAGACTCGCAAGCAGGCGACTGGAACTAATGAAGACAACTACTCAATTACAAGCTCAATTAATGCAAGTGCCTGGAAGCGCGGATCACAGACGAGCCAAGCAGCTAGCCTTAGATGTTGTCGACCACAACTGGAGGCGAACAACACACTGAGACATTGAATTCCTCCCTCAATCCCCTGGCTTAGCACTCATGGCTGTCTCCACTTTAAAATGGCTTTATTGGCTCATGAGAGGGACCTGAGAATGTGCCTCAAATCTATGCCTCCGTCCACTGTGTAGGGTCATAAGGACCTGAATTGAGTTGGTCGAGATATGGACCCTCGATCTCTTAAGTATTACTCTGTTATTGCTATTTTCTCCTGAGGCTCATCTCTAGCTGCACTATATTTGACCAAGCGCAACAAAAAGTCCAATTTAGCCTGATTTCCCTTTGATTCTTGCTTTAGCTCCTATTGATTTCATACAACTTATGTTCTGTTTCTTCTCTGTCTTGTTTTTGGATAAATCCATGTTGTTTACAGTGTGCGATGACCTGCGGGGCGTCAAGATTATTCTTAACCCTCTTTCTCGCTGCGGTTCTGTGGTGTATCGATAGGTAGCCATGTTTGCTTATAATTAAGTCCCTACCACACAGCAGATGGGACTCAGTTCAGACCTCTTGGCCCAATTAAAACAAGCTTCAGTACTACCTGCTTTGTTACATATATAAAAGCTAAAAGTTAGTTTGACGAAGAGGTTTACAGCGGTAAGGCATTTACGCTGGTTGATACATGATTCTTGCAGCTTCATGATGCAAAGCAACTCTGAATTACCACAGAATATTACGTCTTAACATAAAGCACCTTGTTGCCCAAAGGGAAATCTTCCACACTGATTAAAGATTAAAGATGAAAAAAAACAGAGGCTTTGCAAAAAAATGAAAACCTCTAATTATTTCCCCAGAAATAAAATAAAATGGTGAAGGCCACTGGGGAGTTGGGTCTAATTATTTCATTTATCTGTAAAAGGCCTCGTGAGGATGTTTCCTTTTTATTTAAATTTTTCTTCTCTTTCTACACCTTTAGCATTCTTGTCATTTTTGTGATATATTACATGTCTCACTCTAGTCCATCCTTGCATACATATACCGATCAGCCATAACATGATGACAGCATGGGCACCCTTACTGGTCTGCAGCTACCCAGCACCACATGCAACAAATGGCAAGGAACTGTGTGTTCTGACACCTTTCTATCAGGACCAGCATTATCCTTTTCAGCAGTCTGAGCTACAGTAGCTCTTCTGTTGGAACGGACCACACGGGGCCAGCCTTCGCTCCCCACGCGCATCAGTGAGCCTTGGTCGCCCATGACCCTGTCGCCGGTTCAGCGGTTCTCCTTCCTTGGACCACTTTTGGTAGGTGCTGACCACTGCAGACCAGGAACACCCCACAAGAGCTGCAGTGTTGGAGATGCTCTGACCCAATCGTCTAGCCATCAGTTTGGCCTATTTTTCCTGCTTCAACACATCAACTTAAAATGTTCACTTGCTTCCTAATATATCCCCCCCCCCTACTGACAGGTGCACTTGTAATGAGATAATCCATGTGCTTCACTTCACCTCAGTGAAGTGGTCATGACGTTATGGCTGATGTATTAACGACAACAACTGATGTGCATGCATTCACTTTATTAGGTTATATTGATGGTAATTTGTAAAGGTGACTGAGTAATTCAAACTAGTCCGCAGTCTTCTGTGACTCATTAGCTGAAGCTATGCTCGATAGACCTTTGCTAAAACCTTTGGCAGGAAAAGGGGCCACCCCTCTCATGGATCACACATTAAACACATTAAATAATTTACACATAAACTTGTCTGCAAAATTATTTTTAAAATTATTGTCTCAATTGGAAACTGATTAGCTTGGAGGACAACTGCTTTTGTCTATCTATTGTGGTGTCAGACTTAGTAATAGGGCCCGCATTTGACCTCCAAATGTTTCAGTTTGGCAGCGTGTTGTGAGGCTTGAGATTTTATCTTACATTTTCAACCATGAAAAAGGGATTGGTCATCCTGCATGATAGGTTCCACAATTTTTACCATCCGGAGGTTTTTTTTTTTCATGCTTCTTAATTACTTCAAACAAATAGCACACTTTTCTTCCTGGCCTTTGTTGTTTGTAAGACCTAATCATTTTGCTTTGCATGATGCTTGTGTCAAAAGTGTTTTATCGAGTTTTTGGTGTTAACGCCAACCAACACTGATTGCGCCCTTTAAAAACACTCTTATTGCACTCTTGGCAGTCTGTCGTTTTGCTTTGTTCCCCTCTTTTAGCACAAAATAACATAGCTGGCATAATGACAGCAGCTGCTGTGGCTACTGTTGTTAACACGTGACATGTTGCTACTTCTCATTGCAGTTGTTTGCACAAAGTGTACCTATAGAAGTTCAGTGCCTATATATGATATTTAAGTGGATGTTTTTCAAAAGTTGTATTTTGTTTGAAGTTTAATTTCCTGATATCTGATCCAGTGTTTTTTGCTAGTATTGGACTGATACAGATGCTGACTATTGGATCAGCACGGCCCTAACTATGACCAGGCCCGGCTGCTGTACTGCTAGGGGTGTGTGCGTGTGTGTGTGTGTGTGTGTGTGTGTGTGTGTGTGTTAGGAGCACCCAAAACAAGGTTTCCCTAGTGAGGTGACAGAGGCAGCTAAGCCAGTAAACAACGATGACAGTAATCATATGTGTTTGTGGTGTTATGCTTCATCACCTGTCCAGCACCAAGGCTTGTTAAAGGACAAATGACTTTTAATAAAGCATATTCTTTCCCCTCATCTCTCTCTCTCTCCTCTCTGTCCCTCCTGTCAGTGTTCCTTTGCTCCCTGCAGCCCTGCCCCCACCTGAGGAGGCCAGGTTGCCAGGCCGTGGGGTGGTGGGATTGGCCGGCTCCACGCTGAGATTGATTACCCCTCTAATCTTAGGACTGCCAGTGTGTCTCTAGGGCGAAAACTCCGGCATGAATCCCCCCTCTGCCCCAGCTACCCACCCTTCCTCTGTCTCTGTACCTCCTCTCTCCCTTTTCCTCCATCGCCTTCATCCCTCTGTCCCTGTGCTGCCAGAGGCACTGAGGGACGACACTAAGTCACAGCTCCAGACAGGGCCACTAGCTCGCAGTGCCTGCCTTGTTCGCCATATGTCACGGCAAATGGGGCTCCCGTGGACTCTGCCATGGACTCACAGGAACAAAAATGACAAGGCGAGGTGGATAGGGGATGGGGGTTGTAGGCTGCATGAGCTGGGCAGTTGAGCGGAGCAGAAAAAGCAAGTTCAGCTTAGATTCAAAGCTCTATCACAGTGCCGGTGTGGGAGTAAGAAAACTAAAGCCGTATACTGTATAAGAAGAGAGACCCATTGCTTTCATTTGTTCTTGGGTGTTGATATTCTTTATTGCATTCACACGTGATTCGTTGAGGGGTGCAGGTTTGACACCCTTCCAGCGTGCATTATCGCGGCATCAAGGACACAAGATGCATGACAACTTGTAAAGGTGACAATTGTGCTTGGTGATGTTACGACCTGTCATCCAGATGCTGGTGAAAGGAACTGTCTTGGTGGCACTCCAGCTCTCACTAGGTTTAGAAAGATTTCCACTATGGCTAGGTGGTGACATTACCTTTCAGAATGTCACTCTGGCATTCGACTTCCCTTGTAAAGCCTGATTTATTTAGGACGAGAGTGGGAACAGACTGACAGAACAATTAGCACTGTCGAGATTCTGCACTTAGGAGTAGCAGAACAAAGTGGAAATAATGAGGAATATCGTTAGAAAATATCAGAATCTACAATTTAATGTGTTATAAGTCCTATAACTCCTTATAAGTTATGTCTGAATAACATCATGACATTTAGTTTTAACTAATTTCAAGCTAGCTATTTTTGTTGCAGTGCATGTCTCACTTCTTTCAGGGCTGGCGACTAAAATTGGTTCTTTTGGTCCATCTTGATCATGCCGAGACAAAATACTGTGTGTTGGCTTCTTAATTTAATCAGACCTTCATTCCACAACACATATAGGATAAACAAAGGCAAACACAAACATAAACCCCAGTGCCTGATAGCTTTGGTGGCGACCAATCCTGTAATTCATGTCTATTAAGAGCGGAAGGAGGTGGCTAGGTTATAGCATGGTTAGGATGAAGACTCAGTGTTGTTTTGATGTGGTGTTTACATGCATCTGCATGTATTTACCCCCAAGGGTCAGATTCGGCGTGCACAAACAATGCTGTGTGTTTAAAATATGATTGATTTTCGGCCTGTGGAGCACTTGAAATGATCTATGAGAGGAAAGAACTTCAGTTATACTTTTTTAAATTTTCAAATTATATTCCAAATATTGGGATAATACTAGTAAATGCGGATAATAATAGAAAAGTAAGACAATTTTGATAGTACCATATCCAAAAAAGTGTTCCAAAAAAGAACACATTTTCATGTTTACTAATCCACCTGCACCAAAGCTATAGTCTTAACACACAGGATGAGTAATGCTTAAAAGCTGAGTTCATTTCGTACATATGAGTGCGTCCCCAAAAGCACATGGAAAAGGCCAGACAGAACCATCAGAAGGCTCTTTGAAGTGCTCTTTCAGGCCACCATGGATTGCCCACACACACGTACTCACAAACACACTTGAGAAAGTCTTTGAGGGCACTGATTTCTAATTCACCTATGCACCTGTTTATACTTTCTCCCCATTCGTTCTTTTTTCCATGTCTGAGTGAGTCCGAGTCATAGAAGAAGAAAAAAAAAAGGAAAGAAAAACAGCGTGGGTGAATCGGAGTAGAGAAACATCCTCTGGGTCTTTTTCCTTTTTTAAAGAACTCCTCCAGATCTCATGTTTAATTTATGAAGGAGGGCTCAGGCGTGATACATCCTGGCATGACAGGCTCAGTCCATCTTTGTCTGGGAAACGTGGATCGGACCGGACCGGGGTGATTTGCCAGTCCCCATCAGGGCCCCGGGGTGCCACAGACTGGTCAACAGCTGGGGGCGAAACCAACCCTTTCATTGGAACCGGAGCGTGGTTAATTAAACAAGTTCCCCTCGGTCAGAAAGCAGCTGGAGTCGGTTTACTCCATGTGCCATTCAGTGCCAGGCTGGCTGGAAGGCACACTCCACCACACAAAGGAAGAGGAGATGCGACAGTGTTCTTCAACGTAGGAATGTACAGAACACAAGAGACACATGAGAGGATGTTGCTGTTTGGGAGTATTTAGATTTAAAGATTCTGAGTCTAAGGAGAGGAGTGGGATGTGCTTGCTTTGGCTCACCCACATCCTACTATAAGCATCAATCCTCAACCCACACCCTTAAACCCAACTCCACAGCTTTCCTATGTGCAAGCACTTGACGAACAAATTAAATTTGTTTTCGGCTCTCCAGATCTGCATACTTGCAGTACAAACATACCAACACGCAGGCATACAGGCACAAACTCAACTGAGGGAAATCTTGTCAAGCTGAGCACCGAGTAAAGATTAGGAATCCAAGTCCGCCTTCACAGCCTAAGACGTTGTGGTCAAACCTGGGGCTATTTCAGTAAGAAAGATTGGCAGCTGATAGTTGACTGAGAGGATGTGAGAGAAACAAGACGTATTCAGAGTGCTAAATCAGTGGTAGGGTTGCAAACTGGGGGAGGGCGAGAAAGAGCGCAAGAGAGGATGATGGGGGGGAGGCTGGGTACAAAATAGCCAATTTCATAGTACACATGTGGATTAAGTTCCCTCCTTTGAAAACGCTCCGGAATGCCCATGTACCAATTACGCCCCGGTGGTACAGGCGGGAGCTGTGGGGCCATGTTTTTGGATGTTCTTGCGCCTGTGTGTGCTCGGGCTTGCCAGATTGTCTGCGGGCAGCGTTTGTGCCTGCTTTGATTCGGTGCCAGTGAGGCCTCGCAGGCTCTTGGCACCATGACACCTCCCCATCAATACGCTGGCACTGTGTGGTATGGGGTATCAAGAATGACCCAATTAGAGGATGGCAATGTGTTCTGACAGGCACTACCTGGTGGGGTGTGTTTAAAACTGCCATCTTTCTCCTTTTCTTTCTTTCATTCTTTTTGGTATATACTTCCTACCTCTTCTCTCTCTTTCTGCTTCTCTTTGCCTGTGCCCCTGCATTTTCAACTCCATGTGCTACTCACGGTGGGTGACAATGGTTGGGATGTGAGTGGGTCTGCCTGCACCCTCTCTTTGTATGTTTCTTTCAGCTGTTTGCTATAAACATCCCAGCACTTTGCAAGTGTGCAGATATGAGGGGATTGGTTTTGACTAAGAACACTGTGATTAGAGCGCTCAGTGACAGAAACATTATCCACAGAGTTAGCTTGTCACTGTTCATTGCCATGACTGACAAGTCTCTGGATCTCCCATTCTCTTTTTCTCTTTTTGTCTCTGCTGTTCTCCATTCCTCCCTCGATATTCTTGATCTGTCTGTCTTTTCCATGTGCAGCTGGAGTTCAGTTAGAATCTGTGCCAGCGTGTGTCAGCATGAGCCCATTTGTTTGCAGGATGTCTGACGCTCCTTAAAAAGTCAAAAATGTCTTCTGTTGAGATCATATCAAATGTCATTAAATCTATTTAAAATAGGACTTACTAGTTATTCATTTCATTCTAGATATTTTATGTAATTGTCTTTTATTTTTTCTTTATTTCTTTTGGTCAAGAATTTGTGTCTTCAACAACAAATTGGATGGATTGATGGCCAAAACATTTGAATCCCAACTGAATGCTTTACCTAATATACTTATTTTTGTACTTACCTGCTACAATTATCTGATGAAAGGCCTATTATAGGTTAGCCCAACTCCTTTTACACATATAACGGTAATAATAGTTAGATTTATCACACAACCCGATCACGACTGTTGCTCTTTTAATTGAAACAGTTTTTGTTAAAACTGTAGATTTATCAGGTTTTAAACCTACCATATTCTTACTTGATAATTGCCTCTGTGCTGAAGCAAACATCCTGCGCACACCTCTATTCTCTCAGCATAAAGTGTTGCACTTGTCTACCAACAAATGAAAGGGAAACAACCTCTCAGATGTCTGAATGGTAAAACCACTACAGCAAACACTTGGGAACTCTCTCAAGTGATGGCCTTTCTGTGACTCCTTCTTAAATAATTTCTCCACAAAATGGCCTTAAACTAAAAATATACAGTATATGCAAATGCTTGATTATGCCATTTTATATAAATTGAGTCATATAAATTAACTTGACTGATTGATACCCTCACTGTACTGATATCAGGAAACTGCAGCAGCCAGGCTGCATTCCCATGGTCTTCCATTTACACCAAGCAAACATGCAATCACATGCCATGTCTTTCAGCTCCCACTACTGTTTTGACACACCATGATGCAACAGGCAGTTTGCGTTGTTAGAGTTGCATGGGATTTACTTTAGACAGGGATTTCTAGCCGAATTTGTTAAATGTTTAATGTAGTGACAGGAGAGTGGAGAACATGGAAATATTCTGTTAGACCTTCAGTTCACTTCAGAAATGACTGGAAGTCACACAAAGCGGATTATTTTTCTTATTGTTGATGAACGGAGATTCGATTATATTTAATTTGACTAGAGCAGAAGGGAAATGTTGGAGTCTTAAATGGATAGAACGTTTTTACAGAGGATTAACTGAAATTATTAGTATAATTTACAGGTTTTACAGGGCAATCCCCCTTTGACTCATTCTCATCCTTAAAATGGTGCAAACTGCCAACTTTCTTTTCTGCTCATTTATATTAGTTCTAGTAAAACTGTCCTTTGAATTACTCTTAGTTCCTTCTTATTAGATTTAATGCCTCAGTTGCTCCATCTGAGAACAGACTGAATGATTGGCATGTGTTACCCTCTGGCAATATACTGGTCATGAGCTGAGCCCTCACAGGTCTCAACTGGCATGTTAGAGCAAGCTGCCAGCCTAGATGGGCAGTTGGCGTCAGGTCCGCTACCAGCTGGTCAGGTTCTGTGCCATTCTCAGTGCCATCAGGCTCATCTGTCAAAACTCCCACGACGACTCCTCCTCCGATGTGTATTTAATGAAAGTGTCACTCTGCTGCGTTGAGTAAGCATAAATCACCCATAGAAACCTTGATTCAAAACCAATTTGTGGAGAGAAGCAGTGTTGTGCAGCAAAATAAAATCACATACTGGTGTAAGAAAGGCCCTTTGGCTGTCCCTGACCGGCCCGCTAGAGGTCAATGGTATATTAGCAATCAAACGTAAAAGTGTTCATCATGCACACAATACAACGGAGCATTTCTTTTATTTTGAAAGCGTCTGCTACGTTTAAAAATGTACGTAAGTCTGTGCTTGTGGGTGTGCCTGCGGCCGTTTGCGCCTTCACCGTGTTTTGGCGAACAGATGTTTACAAGAGACGGGAGTCAGCTGTTAGGCCTCAAAAATGTCAACTCACGTAAAAAAAAAAAGCAAGACTGTACATACAGAATGTACAGCTTTTAACAAAACATGGACTTCTAAATATTTATATACTGAAGTCAAAGGTGAAGCTGTGTGCTTAGTTTGTGGAGGACAGATCGCTGTGTTTAAGGATTACAATTTGAATCACCATCACCAGACTAAACGCACAGAGAAAAACAAGAACAGGACTGATGTAGAGTGGGAATGGACATCTGAAGCTTCGCTAGCTACGCTGCAAAATCGGCACGATCTTTTTACCAAGCTTCACACATCCAGGGATGGAGCAGTCGAAAGCAGCTTTGTGATATCCCACAAAATCGCTAAAAACAGTAAGCCGTGCGAACAAACATTCCTCCTGCGAACAAACATTCTCAGTGATGAAGTTTAACAAATCCAGATACAGATCCTCTCTCACTGACGAGCAGCTGTGAGCTGTCCTTCACTGATGCACCTCAGACATTCAACCTGACTTCAGTTGAACACAGACTGGATTTCTCTCACTGACCAAGAAAAAAGGAACAGAAAAAAGCAATTGGACTATAAACAAAATGGCAATAGTACTTGTTAATTTTTTGTATAAAGTTAGTTTGATGTTGGTCTTTGAACTACTGCAAAAACATGCTCATTTTCAAAATTGTTTTTGTGAATGCTGATTAAGTTAAATAGCGATATAATGTTGGCGTTTTTACTATGCCTGCTCCACATTTTCATAACATAATTCATAGCTGTAACATCTACTCTTATCAAAACCACACAATTACTGCTTTTTATAAAGAAATATCATTTATATTGAGTTCAGCTTATTGGTCCGGCCCTCCTCAACAGTCTCAGTTTCTCATATGGCCCCTTGGGAAAATGAATTGCCCACCCCTGTTGTAAAGGAATATAGAGTGTTTTTATACTGCATGTGGAATACATATAGTGAGTTGCCTGAGAGTTTACTTATCAAAATACATTTACTCTTAAGTAACAGAAACAGAGATATTGCTCTAGAGCCCTGGTCACTGTGAAACCTACACGATACATCTTCTCCACTTATGTTGCGACCTTCCCTAGTTTCTCTCTGAGCTATTAACCTTTTGTGTAATATACTTGCTTGTGCACTGTGTAGTTTCTGTTTGTGTTTGTGCTTGTATGTCTGCTTCCTCTGCTGATTGATTGGATGTGCAGGTTAAGTGATCAAAAAAGCTTTTACCATTATAGGACAACTCCTTCTCTTAAGGCACCTGTTAAGTTGTTGGTTGCCAGGAGAAACGGACACTTCATCATGCTACTGTAAATGATTTCCTTGCTCCCTCACCCCGAGCTCCCTTTTTCCTCATTTCATTTTATAGAGGGGATATTTTTGCAGCGGACCTACCATTTTTTTGTGGAAAAGGCAGGGAACGCTAAAAAGGATGTAGTGCTGTTTGAGGACAATATCTTATCTACGAGTAACGGTGCCTGGGCTAATTTGTACAGCTTGCCATATCCTGCCGTGGTGCAACAGCTGAGTGCTTTCAGAGAAAGACTGATTTGACTTTGGCCATTATCATTTGATAGATAAGAGGTCTGCAGGTGCTTTTCTCATCCCTCAGGGTGTGGTTTTGAAGATTGAGGACATGTTTTTACCCATTGACATTGATGCAATACAACCCAGAAGCGAGGGTACTAATGTCTGTGTAGAGTCCACTCAATCCTGGTGCCTAGTGTCTTCTCCTTGCCCCGGCCACAGCCTGCGGAGCCCTATAACCAAGGACTGTGCCCACCAACCATGAGTCATTAAGGTCTGTGTTTAGACAGGGCCAGGGGTCATTGTGGTAGACGGTAAAATATAGTCTCCAGGTGGACTCACAAATCAGAGGCAGTCCACACCAAACACCTTTTCTTCAAGGAAACAAAGAAAGAAACAAAGAGAGAGAGAGAGAGAAAGAAATGAGAAGTGAAAGGCGAGATGTTTCGGTTAGGGTTAGGTACCAATGGCAGAAGTGATTTTGGATACATTTCAGAACTAATTTATCCGAGAATTATGTGTTGATTATTCAAAAGTAACTTTAAATACAGGCAAAATGTTTTAGCAAAATTATCACATTACTCTGATTGCAAGCAAAAAAGACTAAAACTGGTATTTATCTTGCATAAGCAGAACGATTTTTGTAGGTATATTTTGAATGACAAGAGTTCACGAGTATTGGGTAAAAAAAAATCACACTTTGCAATTAATTAAAGTAAATCCTTTCAGTTTAGTTTTTACCATATTTAAAAGCCTGAAACTTGACCATTAACCTCCAAATGGATGTGAAACACCACTAGTGTTCCCCTTCCCTTTTCTAAAAACAATGTGCCACAAAAAGGACTGTAAAATGAAATGATGAGTTTTAAATGTCTTTTTTCAGGCAAACTCAATTAGCAACATGTTTTTTTTTCTCCCCTTTTGCAAAGAGCCCTACATTAGCACCAAGGCTAGTTATTATTTCCAGCCCAGACATCTTTAGAAATAATTTCTCTTTGCCTTTCCACCGCTGCCTCCCGTGTGCCACTATGTTCCAAAGTGGGCTCCAATTATGAAAGCATTAAAAATGCTGGTGAAGGATTTAGGTACATTACACCACTCAATGACATTCTACTCGCCATTATGTTATTAGCAGAGTGCTATGTGTAAAAAGGGCCTTTAATTGAGAAAGTGTTGTAGAAAATAAATTTAAAACAGCCACTGTTACCCTCCATCCCTGCTTCCTGCACTGGCAGCTGTGCTCACTGTGAAAAGCTTCTTATCGCGGCCGATTTGGCTAAAATCCCTCACTCATGACAGGTCTTTTAGGGTAGAACCTACACAAATGCAAGTATGTGTATACACACTCCGGTACACATGTGTACACACACATTTTTTGTCTACTCTCAATCTCTAAGTGGAAGTCAAATGTAAAGAGAGAATTACGAAAGTAGGCCCCACATCCATTACATGTATTTTAGAGCTGCAACTAACAATGACTTATTAACGATTATCAGTTAATATGCTGATTATTTGCTTGATTAATTGGTTCATCGTTTAGTCCATAAAATGACACTAGAAAGTGTCAGAACCGAAGGTTGCATCTTCAAATTGCTTATTTTGTGTCACCAACAGGTATTCAGTATACAATCCTAGACTAAGAAAACTAGCAAGTATTCAATTTGGATGAGCTGGAACCAGTGAATTTTTGGCATTTTTGCTTAAAAGATTACATATATTTAATCAATTATTTGCATTTTGTATGCATGTGTGTATATGTGTGCATGTATGTAAACGTGTCTGTTGTTTGACAAAACCCTTGTAACTGCAGACCTTTGTGGTTTCACTGCCTTGCATCTTTGTGGTAATTATTATTAATTGGTTCGTGAAGGTTTTAAAAATTCAAAATGTATTTCAATCCACATAAGAGCATGCAATCTGTCACTGAAGTCACAATATTAAAATCTCAATCATTTTTATATATCCCCACACATTTAAACAGTGTGGCATGTTTCTTTTCTTTTTAAAGTCCGTCTTCCCCTAATATGGCAGAGTAACAGATGGAGTTTGGGTTCTGTCCTGTGCTGCATCCACACACCCTATGTGTCATCTGTCATTGCATTCAGGTCATTGTTTGGAGCTCAGTGGCAGCGTGACTGAGTTGGCCACGGCTTGACAACTGTCTCTGTTTCACACAGACAGGGAGAGAATATGCAGACACTCTCAGCACTCACATGGCCGAATCTGTGTGCCATTGTGTGCCCTAGTTCGTTTTCCCAAATTAGGACTAAGGTGTTGTCCAGAAATAATGAATAGAATAGATCACAATATATTTCTGCTCTGGATTTTTCATATGATATGCCAACCGAAGTGTGGATACCATTATATTATGAAGAATCTGTTGTATGTTGCCCGCTGTCATGCATGTTTGTCTGCATGATCTGTGATGTTTACTGTGTTTCCTTACAACCCTACAAACAAAATTTCCTTCAGGACAAAGGATGGTGTAGTGTCATGTTGTATTGAGTTAAACCAATTTTATTATCTACACTAGTGGAATATTTGTCTTTTCACTTACCTGGGACACAAACCCACCATCAGCCTGTAATCCAACTGGAAACTGGAAACACATAACAGGATAATCTTTCTAGAGGAAGAAGAGTGTTATATTGTAATGATGACTGAAATGTGAAGATACCTGTAAAAGGTAGTTCTGTGATCATTAGTGAAACAGCAGAATTTATTAGAGGGGTCTCTGCCTTTGATCATAGAACTAGAATTACAATATGTAACTGCTATTTTGTTGTATTGGCTTACAAGTCAGAGCCTTACTCTCCACCTATCGTACCTGCAACGCAGTTGGAGAAGAAGTAGCTAGCACGATGGTGTGTGATACAAGCCTGTCTAGCTGACTTGTCACTTGCATCCATCCAACCTCAGATGGACTATTTTGGCTGTATAGAGAACCACAGTGCAAAGTGGGTTATCTTGAACATCTTCCCGCTGCCAAACCTGATAGTACTCAACAAGGAGAACTAGGTAGCCAGCTGGTAAGCCAAAGCAACACCGTCTACTATGCCTCTTTGGCCACCGATAGGCACAGCTGGGCAAAACCATAGGTGGAGCAAATAGGCCCATGGGAATTACACTTCGGTGCAGTGGCCAATCAATGCTTAACAGGCATCAACATTTTTATTGTGTCCATTATGAAAAAAAGATGGAAGATTGTGAAGCTGACATTTGCTTATACATAATGTAAGTAACATAAAATTCTTAACTATTCCTATATAAAAGGTACAATGACTTATTGGAGCTTACTAAGCCATGCTTCTACATTAGCTTCCCAAGAACAGCTGAAGTAAAAAAAAAAACTAAAAAAACAGAGGAAAACACAATGCTGCCTTACAATCAGAAACCACTGTCACACATGCCACCACAGTAAAGCTCCATTTGAGGAGGAGCTGGAATAAGGCCCACTGTTTGGGATAAGCACACTCTGAAAGTCTTGGATGGGTGGCAGCAACATGCTCCTCACTGAGGAACGTCAACTCTGTAGATAGGAATCGACTCTTGTGACTGAAAGAGCAGCCTCTTTAAATTTGAAAGTGCCCTTCCTAATGCTGATGTAATTCCTTAGCACCTCCATGCTTACTTCCACAACTATGAGTATCCATCCTTAGAGAGCAGTGTTATTCCTTGCTTCTGTTACAGTAACATATATGTGTCATCCTAGTTCTGTAAGCTTGTATATTTAGGTTCTATCTGTAAATTATGTGTTGAAAACTTGTAGATTTATGTCTTTACTGGCAGGTTAAGTGTTTTAAGTCAGAACATTTAGGTTTCTGCCTAAGTTAACAAAAGCTTCCAAAAACCAAGGAAGACATTGAGTTTTGAGCACACGTTCGATGATGGTTATATCAGGTTGTATTTAATCTATTGTTAAATGTATCACCATATTTAATTAGGTTAATGTAATCTAGCACTAATTTTAATGACTAATTGATAAAAAAAAAAACTATATCACCACATCAAATTCTTCTTGATCGCAACACAGATAATGTCATCTCACTTACAGTACATTGAACTGGCTGATTGTAAGCATATTCCAAGACTCCTTCTCTACACCTTCATGCATCCATCCAACCATCTGACCCTCTCATGCTTTTCCTGCTGAGCTCCTGCAATGGTTCATGGGACAGGTTGTTATTAATGCCTTTAGAGTTTAAACTTTTCATATGCATCTCACTGGCCTTGTTCTAGATCAGTCGGGGCTACCAAATAGACTGCTGATTATACTGTATATGTATGCATAAATCTAACCATAAGCTGGCCTGATGGTGTGTGCGGTTGTTAATACATGTGTTCCCAATACATGTTTGTGGGGTCATTTGAGGGAGACAAAGGTGCACTACTGCATTTTCATGGCAGTGCCTGACTTTAGCAGCACACTTTAACTGCATGTTTTTCATTCAGGTGAATAAAATAAATCATTTGAAATCCATTCACTAATAAGAACTATTGACTAGCAGTATTGAATGAAGCTCAAGGGCCTCTATCCAATGACATCTGTTAGTCTTGTGCCTGCGAGGAAATGTGGAGTCAAACCTACTGGAAGAAGCAGAGGATAAACCAAACAAGCATGTGCATGTATATATTTATTTACATATGTTCACCAAATTGAATGTTTTTAATTATAGCATCTTCCTCACACAGTGCAGCTGAACACAACCAAGCTAAAGCAAATCATTGCAAAGATGAAACGTTTGTAGAGTCTCAGCTGCAGCTGTCTTCCCTTTTATTATCATTATAATTATTTTTGATTCCTTGCACCTCTAGCCAGCTTTAACTGTGTCAAAACTGACTGCTCCCTCATATAATTCTTCACACCTTCCCACACGTACGCTTCCACCAATGGCTACAACCACATTGTCTTTATGTGTGCGAGTGGAGCTCTGCCTTTCACTGCTGGTTAGGGGGCTAACACCTCTTTCAGGTTAAGTCTTTTTTTTTTTTTTTCACCTCAAAAAAGAGAGCGAATAGCAGCGTTTCGTGTTCCCTCCTGCCTCCTTCCTTTCCTTGCCCCACTCATCTGTCAATGAAAGACACAGTTTTGCCACAAGGCATTGTGTGTTTAGCGGTGGTGCCAGCAACTGCCATTTGGGTGCAGGGAGGCAAGGGGATCCACCCCCTTTGAACTGCTGCCAAGCCAGCCAGCTTGCACCTTCTTTAATAACTTCCCCTGAAGGCACTCCTTCTTTTACTCTCCCTCTCCCTCCTCTCTCTCTTCTTTTTTCCCCATTCTCTCACTCACTCCCACCCTCCTGCCTCTTCTCTTTTTTTTTTTTTTTAAATGACTGCAGTTTTCACGGGTAAAGCTGTGATGCTGATAAGAAAGGTAAGGCTGCTTTTAACTGACAGCCTGACATCAAATCTCTGTGGAAAACACACACAAATGAGTGGAGGGCTAAGAGCATGTGTGGACTTACTGACAGACGCTTATAGAGTGTGATTTCTAGAATAAGATTTTGTTGATTTTTTTTTTTATTTTTTAAAACTCTACTCATGTCAATGTGTTCTTTTGTTAATTTATAAAAATGCAAGTCCATTAAGTTGCACATCACACATCTATTAGAGTATGGCATGCTTTAATTCAAAAACATTTTCATTTCTCTTGCCTTAATCAGTAGTGTTTATGTAGTTCTTTCCCGCTTCTTTACATACAATCCACTGGACATTGACTTTACCAAAGGAAATGTATAACAATAAATACAAATATTACAAGCCAACATTACAGCCATCATTTCAAAATATAATTTTTATATATTAATATAAGTGAATAATTTATTGGAGAGGAGTTGTGTGACTTGGATCTCACACTGGTGTACTGTACACCTCAAAATAATACATTTTTAATCAGAGAAAGCATGCTCTTGCAAGTGGCTGATTTTTGTACTTTTTTGCACTCCTATATTACTGCTTATTAGTAGATAAGAGAGACTGATAAGGATACTGCTGAATAAAAACACTTTCTGATCTAATTCATATTAATGTATTTAGAACACACACACAGATAATGTGAGTCTTCTGAAGTAAGAAAGTAAATAAAGGTAGGGGGAGTGGAATTAACATAATGCTTTGGTTATCATCCTTTAAAAGTATTTCATTCAGGATGAGCTCCAAACTGTTGTCTTGTGACAATACAGCATCATCTGATCTTCAGGGCCATAGGCTGTGCTTTTCTAACAAAGTTACATGTTCATTGCTTCTTCAACGTATACAAGAAGTGACAATTCAGTAATACTGAACAAGTACAAAAATAAGACATATGCAGATACTAGAGTTAGGGAGGGAAAAGCAAAGCTCAGAAGATGGCATAATTTTTGCCCTGCCTGACTGCCCGATTCCTCTTCCTTCCTCTCTCATGGCCAGCCTCTGTGGGCCTCTCAGGACAGGGTTAACTCGCACCATAAAGGCACTCTGTGAACCCCCCACCTGTCAGTTCCACTGTACAACACCATGGCCCCGGGACAGACAAGCTAGAGTGGAGAGGTAAAGAGAGAAAAAAGGCAGAGAGACCTGGCTAAAAGCTCAGTAGGCAATAGGTGTCATATTAAGGGTGTGTAATACACTATGTCACCTCAATGGTGTATGGCCTATTAAGGCTGTAACCTCACACACCGTGGCGTTTATTTTGTCACTAGGGATTATTTGGAACAAACGGGCTTGCGGGGGAATGTGTGGTTGTTTGTGTGTGCCTGTGTTCTATTTGAGTGTTGAAAAATGTATTGTTTGTGTACAACGTGTGCGTGTGTGCCTTGATTTATATTATCTTCAGATATTTCTCTCTTTAAATCCATGGCCACCTTGTTTTAACGTGTGCCTCTAGTGTGTGTGTGTGGTGCATAAAGGCAGGGGGAGGGGGGGGTGAAAATGAGAATGTAAATACAGGCGTGAGCTCACCCAACACCCCCCACCACCACCTCCTTGTAGTCGTCCTCCTCCTTTTCCTTCCATGTGAGGGTGAACCAGCTAGGGGGTGACCTTGCCCGGTGTAATTAAAGTGAAACACCTTGACTTGTCACCATTGCCTGAGACAGCTTAAATCTCCCTAATGTAAATGGAGGCTGCCGCTGACGTGCTGCTAGGCATGGCCGCGGAGAAGATACAAGCGCTGGTGATCCATCTCTGTACCTGTGTGTGTGTGTGTGTGTGTGTGTGTGCGCGTGTGTGTGCGCACATTCCCTCTTGGTCTCCCTCTTTTGCTTTTTTTTCTCACACTCTCTCTCTTTTTCTGACACACGTGCACAGAAATGTAAACAATCTTTCTTTCCCTCCTTCTTTCGGTCTTTCATAAACACCCTCCTTCCACTCTCCTCACACCCATCCGTGGCATTCTGCAGCCCCCACCACATCTTGCTGTCCTCTGCCTTTATTTATTTTACACCCCAGACAGCACAATGCTTACCTTTTACAGGAGCAGCAGCAGCAATGCCTTATGGGATAGCTCAGGTGTTGTGGTGAAAGGAGGCACAAATATGCAATGATTCAGTCAAATTATTAGTCATATCAACAAGGACATAAAATAAATAATTTTCCTGTTGTCAGCATTATGATTTATAAGAGGGAAATTTATAGTACATTTAGAAGTGCATTAGATTCAGCTTATTGGTGTTTACAAGTGCTTCATGACTTTCTTGGAGACTTCCCACATTGCTCTGCAACTTGTCTGTCTTTGTTTTGCTGACTACCAGATCAGGTTGATTGATTGATCCTGATTTCTCAGTGAGGGCACACACATGGCTCATATCTACTGCCAGTCTCCTTGGGAATAGGGGTGGATAGGGGTACAGAGATGGCAATTAGCAGTGAAATTCTGTTGACTTTGCCCTTCATTTAAAGCTCTGTAATACAAAAGTCTTGTTGACCCCTCTGTCCTGCCCTCCATTAGAAGTCATGGCAACACATTGCTGAAAGACAGCCTACTAAATTCCAGGCTCATTTGCAGTTTGGGGAACCAGGGACTGCCTCAAACGACAGCAGAAGCAGGACCAGGGTCTCCTGCCAAAAAATCGCCGTGTCTGAATACCACAATGGCATGTGAAAGAATGCTATGTGCCCCTTGTGCCAACTTTACCAGTTGCCGGTGCCCTGTGCCAGGAATCCCTCCCACCTCCCGTGCCTGCCCAGGCAGTGGGCATTGTGACAGGAGCCAGATGCCCATCATGTGTCTGCACCAGGCAGTGTGCCCTCTTGCCCTGATCCCTGGGGCAGTGCGGGTACTGTCCCCGTACTCTTCCCAGAAAGATGCCAAGGATTGTGGGTGGTGCCAGGCAATTTATATGTCCTGCAGTACACACACACTCTGGTGGGCTTTGAGGAGGCCCGGTGGTTGCACGGCAGTGCCAACTCAACAGGGAATTATTCTAGCAGAGAGGGTTGTTTCTGTTCTCTTGCCCTCCAGTAACGCCCGTGCTGCCGGCATCCTCTCTCATTTGGTAATTATCTGCACATGTAGTCAGGCACTGATTGAGGTAGAGTTTGTAGTGTGTTGTTGTCTTACCTCTTGTACATTGGTTTTATATCACGCAGATATAAAACTGTGAAGAAATATTTAACCTATGAGGAGATGCGTGTTTGTGGAACTGAGACATCAGATAATATTAGTTCATCCACAAAAGCAAATCCATGTTTTCTCCTCTTACAAAGACCTGAAGGCACAGAATGAAAGACAAATACCGTTTACCTGCCTTCTTCCTGTAGCATCATAGACAAGTATAGGTTTAGACAGCAAGGCAACAGAGAGAGACAACAAACAAGCATGCTGCTATTGTGATGGACAGCCTCCACTGTGAGGTTCAGTATGTCAATGTGTTGAGTGTGTGATGTAGCAACTGCTTCAGCCAAGGGGGTTTCTAGGTGGAAAAAAATGAGTGAGCCAAAAAGAAAGAATGAGCAATGAGCTCAGGTGGGTCCGACATCTGCATTCACTTCCTGTCTTTTCTGAAGGAAGGGAGGGAGGGAAGGAGGAGGAGGGAGAAGGGTTGGGGTGAGGGGGCCAGCTTGAAGAAAACAAGTGCGAGATGAAGGCCTTTCTGAAGGCTACAAAGGAGCTGTACACTGGAAAAAGGGCTCAGGAGCCCTCAATGGGGCTGAAGAACACACAGACAAAACTTGGAAAGGAAGAAGGCATGTCTTATAATAGCACCGGTCCCCATGCTTGGTTCAAAGAGCCAGTCAGAAATACAGAAAGAGGAAGAGAGCGAAAGACGGAATGGAAATGATGGACCTGCTGGGAAGTATAGTAGTCGTAGCAGTAGGGGGCCAGACTGGTATATATATGCTGGGCAAAAGGCCACCGAGTTTTCTCAGCTATTCATTTGAAAACAAACTGAGCGACACAGGCAGGCGCAGTCAAACTGCATCAGGGTGTGGAGTGAATTTTGTTTTGGTCCTCAAAAAAGAAAAAAAGGCCCACCGGTGCTCCATGTGTGGCCCTATGCTAAAAGTCAGGCTGAAGAAGCGGAAAAAAGGAATAGTCTGGGAGCAAAAAGGGGGGGGGACAAGCAAAAACAAATGATGGGATTTGGTGGGAAAGGAAGTGAGAGTGAACAGGGGACACACTATTGATGATGTCATACCATTGCTGCAGTGATTCAAATGACCCTAACTGTAATAGCAAATTATTTCCGCATTATTTCTCCTCAAGCGCAGGGTCTTATCTTATCTCATGTTTGCCCACCAGTCATTTGCTTTTATGCACGCTTACAGCTACAATTTGTCATATTCTTTTCAACGGTTGGTTTTATTATTTTATAACCAATCTAATTTTGATTCAGTATCCATCATGCGAATTTTTATCAGAACAAGTAGCAGTCAAACAATTGTACCGGTATGGCAGTTAGCCTAGGCGCTTTTTTGTGGACACAGCACACAAAGAGAGAGACTGAGTGACAGTGAGCTGTTTGTATGTCCTTGGGATGCCAGTGTCATTGTCAAGGCTTATCAGAATCTAGGGGCAAAGAATGAGCAGAGGGAGGGAGAAAAGGGGGAGAAAAAGGGGGACAAGAAATGCACATGGCTTTAATAAAACTTTATCAGGGGTTACGTTTGCTCCGTCTCCCACCTCCATGCCACCGCAACCCCCTGCTCTGCTATGCTGTGACACCATGGTTCTAATATTCAAAGAGCTCTGGATGCACTGCTGCTTGAATCACGTTTAACTTCACCAATTTCTTATTGCCTGTCAGTCTCTCTAATTTGATCCGGCTTTGGACAGTTACCGTTTTGGACAGCGGAGTCACGGCACATATTGGCAGGGAGACTGGCAGCTAATAAAAGCCAGCCTGGTATTTACTCCCCTTTCCCTTTTATTTATAATATATCTCAATATTGTTATTATGAATATATATGTATTTAAGCCTCACCTATCTCTCTGGGTGGCCTCTCGCTTAATAATATGTTATTGATTTCCATACCAGACTGCCTATATAGCTGTTTTAATTTCATGGCGTTATCGCTCCCTCTGCGATTCATGAGAACTCTTCCTTTATTTCTTTTTTTTTCCTACAGGCAATATTAAGTCTGTGTAGGAGTAAAGGTAACATGTTTTCTACAGTCTGACTGGTCACTTTGTATGAGGAAGGGATACTCATTGAAGGCCCCACATCTTCCCCAAGTTGGCCTTCAAGTTTTCTTTTTGATTGATTGATTGGATCAAGAGCAGATTGAATCACATGGTGTGCCTGGGTTTAGATGCTGACAAATTAGAAAAGAATATAGAATAAAATAGAAAATAATAGTTTTAACAAAGATACTGTTTTCACAGACATGGCCTTGTTCTTGATGCAGTAAAAATACTGACCTTGGTGTAATCTGAAGTCATTAATAGTTCATCCAGATTCTGGAATTGATTTCCTAGTTCATCTATACAGAAGACAACAGGGACATGCTCACCAGTGAAACCTTTGGCGAACCCTATTGAATAGTTAGACCTCTGAGGGCACTGCCTCGCCCTCTATCCCCTTGGCCCGTCTCCTACTACCCGAATGAAAGGGATGGAGATGAAGGAGAGGAGGAAATCAGAAGCAGGAGGAGGAAGAAGAGGAGGGCTCGGTGAGAAGGAGGAATAAGCACTGCATGTATATATGCGAAATATATGCGCCATCAGCAGAAAAGGGCCTGAGTCAGCCGTTTGCCGGGCCTTGCCGCATGCTAAAACACATAGAGGCAAAGCCCATTAAAAATGAATGCCACACGATAATCACATTCACACTTAAAATTTAATGTTGGTACGCTGTGGCTGACAAAGAGAAGGCGGCATAGGGCGCCGTAATTATGACCGTGTCTCCTGTGCTGCCTACTTTGAGGTGACGCCTTTGCATGGCCTCTGGAAGTGCTTTCTGATTCAGGGGGAACCGGGGGCAGGTCATGTAGTCTAATTGTTGCAATTAGCTTTAAGGACTACATAGACCATACTGACATCTTCATACGGGAGAGAAACTCTGTCATAACTCTTTATCGCAAGTCTAGTGGAACATAAATCCAACATACATTTTTTTCCTTTTAAATATTTTCGGGGAGTTTTTCTAAATTCCAAAATTAGGGTTAAGGACAGAGGGTGTCATATGTTGTAAAAATGATCAAACTCTTTGTGCTACATTGGTGATTTGTGACTTTGGTCTACAAAAGTGAAAATGAGTCAACTTGACTTTTATTTTGTGACTGCATAGCCACCTTCTGAGGCTATTATAAATATCTGATGGATTATATCCAGTTGCATTTTGATGTAATTTCATGATAAAATAAGTTATGTAATTGAATATATACGTAACTCGAGCTGTATTTTTGGTTAATGCTGCTTCACTTTTACAGAAGAGTTTGTATCCTGCAGTGCACTTGGATCTCTGCTGTATTCTGCCCCAGTGACAAATTTAACTCCTCACCATGTCCTCTTTACATTTTGCTCTTCATTGTTCACCATAACGTAATCCTTAAACAAGTAAAACCTTTCCTCCTTTGACAGTAAAGAAAGGACAGAAGAAAATGGAATAACTGCATCACGCCAACACAATTGAACCTAAAAGCTTGCATACAGCATTGAAGCCCCCTTTGGTCAGAGTGCATGGGGCCTTGGGGGCCCTCATTTGGGGAGGCAGCAGAGACAATCAGTGGATGGGTGGTGGCGGGAAGGATTGAGGTGCAGGGGGGGACTCCACTCCAATTCTAGCTGAAGTGGGCTGAAGATGGCTGAGAAGTGCACTTCCCTTCAAAGAAGGCAAATTAATGTTCTTCTAGCCCAAACATAATATTGTCAGAGAGGTGCACACTAGGAGGCTCTCACCAGTGTTTCCACTCGTGCTTCTGTGTGAGTGTGTGCATTTACAGTATGTGGGTGTGTATGTGTAAATGTTTGGCCATGACGGCCCCACTTAACCTACCATCCTTGGTCCATAAGAGAACAGGAACCTCCTCCTGGTCCTCCTTCAAGGTCAGGCTGGAGTTTCTGAAAGACACTCTCCCAGTCAATTCTACCTCCTTATTCAGGCAACGGATATCTCTTTTAATCTGTTCCCCTGCTTCTCCATCCTCCCGTCAATTACAAAAACCCTGGGCATCTTCTTTTGACAATGACAGGGGTCCTTGTAAAGAGAGAAAAAGAATAGCAACACACTTTTGAATGAATGAAGAGGGGCAGCAATGCAATCCAGGCTAGCCAGAGGTTGACTGGTAGAGTGCAGCTAGTACTATTCATCTCCCCCAAAATGCAGAGTACTTTTTGCTATGTTAGTCTTTTCCCATTGTATGTTAATCAATTAATTAGATAATGTTTAAATTTAGACACGTAAAGAGCAAAATAAAAAAGTGAAAAACTTTCATTTCTTTAATTTGATTTAGTTTTATACCAGATCGTTCTTCTAATGCCAATTTATTGAAATCATACATATGTAAAGGTGAAAATTATGCAAAAGTCCTCTATTTTGAGACAACTAGACCAATAAAATGAATAGACAAGTGTCAAACATAGACGAAGGCAGTGCTACCTATATGAGTGAAGTTTTTTTCCTTATCTAGGTCACAATATGTGGAGCAATTTCAACAGATGGGCTGCATGGCAGTCCCCAGGCGAACAGAAGTTAGTTTCTCTCTTTCTTTCTCTTACTATCGCCCCTGTACCTCTCCTCTGCCTTAAAGGATTCCGTCATCGGTGGTTTGTTGCAGGCAAATTAGGGTGCACGTCACACACATATATGCATGCATACACACACATTCACACATACCAACACACTGTATGGACTTTTTAGGAAAAAAGGCAACCAAATGTGGCCAAGTAGGTCAGGAATAATTTATTTTTCTTAGTTGAAATATTAAACCAGCAATGATCAAGTGACATACAAGAGTTTGCTGTAAATAAATGTGACATAAACAAATCATGTTTTCTATACATGTTGTTGGAAAAACTTCCAAGACATTTGGAGAAGTTTGAATTTCCACTCCTTCAACTCCAAGCAAAATTATTGAAAGAAAGTAAGTTCTGGATGTGACAAGAGATAAAATTAAATGTTTTAGTTGAACGAAAAAGAAACCTTCAGAAATGAGTGTCACTCCTTTCTCTCCATGCAAAGTGAAAGAAAGACGGGAGAAAGAAAGAAAGAAAGAAGGGAAAGTAAGAGCACACAAGCACAGAGCCAGACCACCAGTATTGGTAACAAAAAAAGACACCCTGGGGAGATATGGGATGCTGTTTAGAGGCCATGTGGCCATGTCCACTAGCAGCACAGACAACACAGAGGTAGCTTTGGAAAACACACACACACACAACACAAAAGTGGTGGTGGAACGTAGAAGAGTTTGCGTTTGACTGTGTATGTGCGCGAGAGACACTGACATAGAAAGAGACAGTCGGAGGTGGAGTGTATGAGTATAGAGGGGATCCCATATAATGGAGAGGCTCCACCTGTTTACACTTCTTTGCCCCCTGCATTCTTGAGCGGGCCCCTTTAGAGGGCCCTCGTTCCAGACAGCCAGCTAACTGCTCTTGGGGAGCCCTCCGCAGGGACCACAAAAACAGCTGAAGCCTCGAAGGGCTTCCTGAAAGGGAGTGGGAGGAGTGTGGGGAGGCGAGGGCATGAAGAATAGGAAAGATAGAGCAAGAATAATAGCAATAAGACTAAATAGAAAAAGCAAGCAAATAGACAGAGACAACTTAAAAGAGTGTATCACTAGTGGACCACTTCCAAACAAGCCTTTTTAATGAGGTCCACTATTAATACAGAAAAGGAACGAAGAGAAAAGCAAAAGAGGGGAAGCAAACAGCAGGAGGGGCTGGTGGCGGATAAGGAAAAGAATGAACAAATGAGTGTGCGAATGCCGTGTGTGTACTGAATCACTTTATCTTTGTTTTTCTATGACTGTACAATGACCCCTGTTTGGGGATGGGATGAAGACCGTAGTGGGCTGAGGCTGGGGATGAAGAGAGGTGGGAGGAGGAGGCGGATGAGGTGGTGGTGGCGGATGGGGCTGTTTGGGTGGTGGGAGGCTAACAGGCTAGACACCAGTCCTTTGTATGCAAATTTCCCAGCAGCGCCTTACCAGTTAATTAAGGAGGTCAGTGAAAGAGGGAGAGAGAGAGAGAGAGATGCAGTAGGTGGGGGTCGGCCCTAACGAGCTGTCCGCAGCACATGAATGAGGGGTTTGTCCTAAACTAAGCAGTGAGAGGCCAAACAATGTCAGCAGCAATTAGCAACCAGTGGTGGGCAGCCAAGGGCCTGTTGACTGAGCAAGCAAAAGATGTGAGAAAAAGAAAGTAGGAGCGTGGACATGCAGACACACATATACAGTTACAAACGTCCAGGAATAAATAGGACGGAGCCAAGCAGGAGGCGGGCGGCAGTGGAGAGTAGCAGAATAGGCAGAGGCGGGTCATGTTGCCTTCACCTCCCCACACAGCAAGGCCTTGACCCTGCTGCCTGAATGCTTTGAATCTACAATACTGGTAGATGGTAACAAAGGCCATAGGCGTAGCAGTGTGATCTGTATGCTCAAGTTACAGTTGATATGGTAGATGGAAGCTCTGAGGGTGTGAAGCACAATTTTTTCAGCATAAAGCAAAAGATAATGGGTGTTTTCTCTGTGCATAGAGATCCTATCTAATCCTTTTCTGTGTAAGATTCACTGAGATTGAATTATCATTATTGTTTTCTTTTGTAAATTGCCTTTTGTAAAGGCATTGCAATCTTTTTTCCGGACAAGTCACTCCACTCAGCTCTCCAGCAAGTCTGTTTTTGGCTCCTACCATTCTTTTCTCCTGTCTGTTACCATTCTTGGCACAATACGAAGGCTTCAGTCTTTGTTTCATTCTAATCTTGGAGGTGAAGTGGCCCTCTTGTACCTCAGGCTCTAATCGTTGGCAGAGACAGTGTTCTCTAGTGGTGCTGGACTGCGATGAAAACCCGACATCACCACAAAGAGAAAGAAAACTGCTGCGTTCAGGCTTTGTGTGCAAATATAAAAGCATACAAAAGCGGGAGCCTGAGATAGTGTCAGTGTTAGAATGTTTTCTCTCTCCACCTCTAGATATGGATTATATATATATTTTTTTTAATATGGGGGTTATTTGTTGGCCACTTGTTGGGAGGGAAGGATGTGGTGGCTGTGAGGAAGTGGAGCCTGCAGACTGTGGACTCTGAAGAAAGTAGTTTGGGTTGTTGTGGAAAGGCAAGCGGTTCACCGGCTGTTGGAGAAAATGGTTAAAGAAGGGCATGAGAAATGTGAGGGTTGTATGTTGTAATTGGCAAATGGGTTTCTGAATGTGCTCTTAGGCTTTTAATACATGTACATGTATATTCTTATGAAATGGTTCTGAGTAGGTATTCTAACTTTTTACCATGTATTATGAATCAGAATAGATATATTATGAATGTCTTCATGCATTTATACAGCTCATTTACACTAATTGCCCTATTCCCTCCCTCAAACATCTCTGTGTGCAGATAAATATTGCTCAAAAAGTGCAGATAAACCAATCTCCGATCCATCCAATCAACAGATAAATAAATCCATTCATATTCTCACTTGTGAAATCCAGCCTCCTGTGATTCATTGGGATAAGTCCCTCCTGTCCTTCAGAGCAATCCATAATGCTGTTCAGCCTGTAATCAGGGCATATAGGAGCTGGGTGATCAGTGACAAAAGCTAGGCAGGCAGACATCAACCTGCTGGAGGAGAGTTGGGGAGAGGGGGGGCTGGCAGGATGAGCGTGGTGGAGCTGGAGGAGGAGTAATCAGAATCCCATCCAACCGCAGTCTCCAGAAATTGCCATGCAGATTTAAAGCTTATAAAGGAGGGTCCTTGGACTGCTCCTTCTCCCCACTGCCTCTCCAACACAGCACAGACCTCCATTCACCTCCTACCTTTCTTGCTTCCTTTCTCTGCCGTGCTTGTTGGAGGCAGGTAGCTCCCAGATGCGGGACCCAGGTTACCGTAACCTTGGTGGTGAGATCGGCTGCTCGCCTTCAAGCGGCTGGCTATTCATCAAATATGGGGTGGGGGGGGAGTGTGTGTGTGCATGTTAGTGTGTGTGTGTGGGATGGCGGCAGAGGGGGCAGAATATGCAGCAGGGGGAAATGAGCATCCAAGACAGCTTCCCAAAAGGGTAACAAATCACCTGCCTTGCCCTAATCCACCAAGGGGGGGACTTGATGGACCAGTGGTCACAATATGTGGCTCTGGAGATTCATGGGTTTGTGAAATCAAATATGTGGGATTAAAAAATAAATAAATCAGGTGATAATACTCTCTCAGATGGTGTTATATACTGTTCCATGAAGTGCAGAATAATCTAACAATTAATAACAAGTAGCTGTATCTTTGTTTTTGCAACATTAATTTGGCCCATACTGTACATAAATATTAGATTATAGGCCTACACACTGCTGCGATAAATGCAAATAGCCAAGCAAGGCTGTACGGCAAGAGTCTTATCAGCAGTATCCCTTCTGATCGATCTCTGTGGTTGCATTATCAATCATCCATCATTGCATTGATATCTGCAATACCTATAATCTCACCTGATCAGAATCATTGATCAACACTGTAGCAGGATTGATCTTCTATGCCAGATGGATTGGATGACAGTGACAAGAGAACGTTGCAGACAGGTAACACGTTTGCAAGTGAGCAGCATAGACCATTACATCCCTCGTACTAAAAATACAAGGAGCTAATTTAACAGCCAAGCAGTGTGGGAATATATCTTTTCTAAATTTGAAGCAAAGGGAATCCCATTCCTGCTACAAAGAAATATTTCATGTGGCATATTACAACGTAATTACCCCTGATCTTGTATTTGCGATGACGGGTTTCCTCCCCATTGGAGAATACTGAGCTAGTGGCTTGTATTCAGCAGGGAAAACAGGCAGCCACGGCACCGTACCACTCAGAATCTCCTCTGCATAGGACCTTAATCATCCTGGCTCGGTGTGCATGTGCATATAGGGAGATTTGTGTGTGAGCAGGTTGCGCATGTGTGTGCATGCATGTCTTGCAGAGGGTGTTTTCCAATAAGTGTGTATATTTGTGTGAGTCTGTGCAAGTGTGTTCCTGCTGCTGTGTGCCTATGTGTGTATGACAGAAAGAGAGAGAGGGAGAGATTGAGAGAGAAAACTCGTCCCACCAATTCCCCCATGAAGTCCTCTACACCAATTTCCAGCCATGGGCAATCACTCACTCAGCATACACATCTACATAGAGGCTGATGAGATCCTCCGTGGGCTTTACCATGTGACTGGAACTCGTCATCTACTGTATGTGCCTCCCCCTTTGCGCCCCTAGTCCAATCCTATAGTCACTGGGGGAAGGGGGCAGGGGTTGGATGATCTACATACACTTATGATACATAGGTAATCTCTGAGGGGCAAATCAATGATACTCCCTGCTATGTTTCCCTTTGAATTGTAGAAGAATCTGTCATTTTGCATGCCTATTATTGGTAGAGGTGATATGTCTTCCAGTTTTAGATGTCCTTGCACCGCCTGAATAGGGGTTCTTTAATATATTGCGCTAACCAATGACTGATATAGATATATGTAGGGTTATAGACTTGGGTAGATAAATTAGAGCTTAAAAGAATGTCCACCCTGAAGCTGTGATGTTAACATGGGGCACTGTATGCTGAGCGTTCATTAGTGTAATTGCCAGAATATTACCCATTGGCATGGTCATAATGTATAGAACATAATACTATAAATCTCCATTCCTCTTGCATTCATTGGCGTCTCAGTATGACCAACATCATTGCATATTAATGAAAAAAAACAACTTTTTGAGGTCACTAGTCTACTCCCTCTGTACACTAAGAACCATTAATATCCACATCTGCTTTTATTGTGCATGTATATGTGTTGTAGCTGCCTTTATCTCCAGGGAAAAAGACTGTTTTGGCAGACTAAGAGAGGGAATTTCCTCAGAATTGTACAACAGGGCACCCCACCCTCCCCTTTCTAACAAGCAACCATCTCCCTCTCTCTTTGCTGATGTCAGCACATAGCCTACCATGGTTCTGGGACCAATTTTGCTATTCAAAGAGTAGACAGACATGTAGGTCCAGGGTCAGTATGGGCATTTGAAATGATCTCATTGGTTTTTGGAATTAACGATAGAATGTTTTTGACTTTGTTTCATTGAAGGGTTTCTTGATAGGTGTTGCGTTGTCTGTGGACACTATCATATTTAGAAATTATTATCACTCAGTGGGCTGTATTATGATCAGTCAACATTTCTATGCCAGGAAATTGAGTAGCTCTTCATAGGTCAGGCTTTTATATGCATTCACAGCCACAGTCTGCTTTGCTATACATTTACACTATACATTTGGAGATATGCAAGTGGCCTAATTGTGCAAGGGATATACACCTGCATTTATTTAAAGACCAAAGCACACTATAAAGGGACCCATAGTTCTTAAGCCATTTTTATTTGCTTTAACAGTTAAGCAGACATTAGAAAGGTGAGGCTGCAATAGCATGTTCTGTAAGCACCCATTTTTCCATTTATTGATCTGACCTTCTGCTACCCAGCTGCTGAAAATACCTTTGCATTTTCTTCCACACACTCCTACATTTAGCTTACCAGGCTGTTGTACATGTACTGTATGTACATGCTTCTGAAAGTAGTATAAAAAATTGTCATTCAATACCAAGATTATATTTTTTAGTTTGCTTTCATCAGTGGCTGAAGTGTGTTAAAATGACCTGTTTAGCTGTTTGGGACCAAATGTTTCAGAACTTGCAATACAGTTCTTTATAATTGCATTGTTAATCTTTAACAATTTGTTGTGTTTTACAAGCATATCATATGGTAAATGGTAATGGACTCTTTCTTATATAGCGCTTTTCAACCGAAACGGTTCCCAAAGCTGTACCAGTAATCTAAGTTTGAACAGTAGTCTAATTCACACACCGATGGGGACACAGTTGCCACGCTGGCCTCCACCGGGGGCAACTCTGGCCTCCACGCTGGCCTCCACCGGGGGCAACTCGGGGTTCAGTGTCTTGCCCAGGGACACTTCGACATGCCACCAACCCTGGGGTTAATGGACGACCGCACAATCCTCTCAGCCACAGCCGCCCCCCATATGCTTTTATGTCAAATTTCAATCTGAAAAATATCTACCAAATGAAGCTGTCAAATAACTACAGAGGAGTAAAAATTACAATATATCCCTGTGAATTGTAGAAGTATGAAGTGGTAAATATCAGTTTAACTAGCACATTTTATCTGTAGAACAAATCTTTTACGATGCTACTCACCTACCCTTGCTAACACTATATCAGTTCTTTGAGCAGATGTTTGTTAGACAACCAGAAGGGTTCTGACCACAGAGTTTTTCTTCATGGCTGCTAGCCACTTGTGTCTGGCTAGCTGTTAATCACTGCTGAGGAGCAGGTAGACCATAATGGACCATTATTTCAGTTCTTCGCACCACTTAATGCCCATTGGACACCTCCATACCACCTCCTCCTCTCTGTACCTTCTTGCATTTTTTCTTCACTCACTCCCCCCATCCCCTCAGCCCCTTCTCTACCAAAGGCCATGATGGAAACACCACTCCTGAGAGAGTTGTGGAGGCGGAGGAGAATGGGTTGGAACAAGGGACAAAATAGGTTGAGAGGGTCATTAGATAGTGAGCAAGGGAAAGGGGTCAGAACAATGTTGCTGACATGGTCAGAACTGTTAGCGCACATGAGAGGTAATTTTAGTGTGTGTGTTTGACCTCGCACAGATCATAATAGTAATTTTCAGCTCGGTCTATGAAATTGGGTAAGTTCACATGCATGTTAAATACATAACGCCCTTATTTATATTTCCTAACATATAAGTTGCCACAGTGTCTTATGCTGGAGTCTCACTATACAATGCATATGCAGACTCACTTTAGCAGCACCGTTATCCATGATGAATCACTGGGTTAATAGTCCATGGCTTAATACTGGTTAGTGAAGTCTTAGACTGTGTAATGTGTTAGCCATGAGAAATGCAGGCGTGCTTGTATTTACATAGTATGTGAGGATTTACATACTTAGCTACATGCACACAGGAGAGTTGGTCATTTACTGGCTGCAGTGCTGAGCGATGCATTTAAGAGAAGAGCAAGTTGGATCATTAGCAGAGAAGACTTCCTTCTTAGGTTGTGTGTTTTGTTTACATCCTTACCTTACCCCGCTTGTCCAGTTCACACTTCTCATGTACGGGGCATGCTGTTGCTTGTACTGTATACATCCCTTGACTTTTCATGCAAATTTATGTTTAAGCATACTTGTTTGTGTGTACGATGGGGAACACAAACACATACACACACACATGGGGGTGGAGGGAGACCTAGAAGGGGGAGTGTGGGGGGGTGTTGGTGGTGGTGGTGGTGGTGCAAGGCAGTGACAGAAATTGAGGGGGACGGGGTGGCAGCTGCAGGCTGCTCGGTGCACTGTCAGAGCGGAATGATTAATGAATGGCGGCCCCAGCTGAGCCTAACCTTTGGAGAACCGCACAGGACATCTGCAGAACTGTCAGCGCTCTGACAAGGACAGAGCTGAACAACCAATTATTTCGCCATCACTAAGGTGGGCTGTCAGCTTAATCCTAGCCATTCACTTAGGCAAGGACAGGCAAATTTCTCCTTTACATACACACACACACACACACACACACACAGAGCAGACCATGGTCCTGCGTGGACACACACACATAAACAAGTGAACAAACAGGCATGCACGGACAGGAACACATGCCCGTGTGGACATGTACACAGAGTAGACTGGTACACTCACACACTAACGTATTCACACACCGACACCGAGGTCCTGGACAAAATAGAGTTAACCCCTCCACTGCCAGCAGCGGCAACCCCATGCAGGTGACATATAGTAAGGAAAGCAGGACGAGCAGGGGAGGTTTAATGATGACAAAACAGGGCTGGTGGATGCTGGCTGGGGCTGTGAGCTGGACATGGGTGGGGCTGCATTCTGGGGAAGACACTATGTCTGGTACATGTCGAGAGGGAGGAGGGGTGAATGGAGGGAGGGAAGGTGGGAGCTAGAGAGGGAGGGGTGGATGCCCTTATGTCTGCAGGATGTATTTGCATAGGATTCTTTAGAGAGAATGCAGGTATTTGTTTCATTTACAAAATATTTTAAGGTCAGAGGTCTCAAAAGTTAGAATCAACAAACAATTTTCAGTTTTGATCTTTTGTCTATAAATGTACATGATTAGAGCACGTATTAGTCCCACATTTGTCTGATATTCAATGGTCTATATATTCTGGAATTTGTACATTTATATACCCACCACTGTCGAAATAAAGTATTGATTGACCTTATGAATTATACAAAATAGATCCTGTTGCATTGAGGAAGATTGAAAAGGAGAGTATTTGAATAAAACATGATGATGAAGATCATGATTATGATACCAAATCATGTCATGTTAATAAAATGTTTATGCAGTCTTAAGTGGTCATGTACAGGGTTCAACCATTAAATTCAAGAAATCTTATGTTATTCTGAGAACAGTACTGTTCTAAAGTCAGACATTTCTATAAAGGTATGAAGTAGCAAAGATCTTATCTTTTTTGAGAGATTTTACGTCCTATGCTATGAATCTTGTTCGCCATCTTTCTCCACTCTGTCAAAGCAGGAAGTAATGCTTTTACTATAATTAGGACTAATGGGTATATGATTGCTGGACCCATTGATTAACCAGAGGGACTTCAATAATAACAAAGGTGTATATGAGTATAAGTGTGTTTGTGTTTACATTCTTCATTCATCATCTGTGTGTGTGTGTGTGTGTGTGTGTGTGTGTGTGTGTGTGTGTGTGTGTGTGTGTGTGTGTGTGTGTGTGTAGAGCTTGGCCAGAGTTGGGTGCTGATGGGCGGTATGAGTGACTGATTGGGATTTCATTGAGGCATTTCTGAGGCAACAAGGGATGGAGCGTGGCTACAAAGCTTATTGACAGACTGCTGATGAAGCCAGAAAGAGATTGGGAGAGAAGAGAGGGCGAGAAGCTCAGGAAATTAATAAGGGGATAAAAAAGAATTAACTTAAAGATTGTCCCTCATCAGTGGCTAACCACATGTGTGTGACTGTGTTGTATTTCCCCTTTATATATCTGTACTTTGATCTACAGTAAGTAGACACCAACGGAGAGCCATGTTTTGGGTGGATTGACCTCTTGCTCACAGACAATTAAAACATAAAATGCCAAGTCAAGTCGCTTGAATCCTAAACGCTGCTTGGCTGGTGTATATTCATGAGTGAACCACCTCCTACTCTCTGTGAATGGTGAAGACTTTGAAACGGCTCAACTCATTTGACCGGGGGAATCCTAGCATTTGCAATTCAAGCAATTGCGTTTGGTTTCTCATATGAATGTAAAACTCCATCATCTTTGGTTAGCGGTTTTCGGTATTCCACATTTTCAGTCTAGAGATCAGCCAACACAAATTAACTTCAGGTATAAACTTTTAATATAAATGTGTTAGAATTAGGGACGTCCTGGGCTAATCTTTGTATCGGGGCTGATCCGGGTATATTTTCAATCAACTTTATAGTATTGAATCGGACACAAGTGTTGAATTAGTCTGTATCAGCAGATACCCAATATTACACTCTTAGTTAGAATTATACCAGATGGAAGTGGATTTACTAAGGAGTAATATAGAGACAGCTGTGTTTACAGTGTGTTAGAATGTAGAGTGTACAGTGTGTAGTGTGCGTGAACTGAGGTCTCAATCTGTAAGTAGTTTTTGGAGCTTTACACTGGTGCGCACATCAACACACACAAACACACACACGCGCACACACACACACTGTGTCAGAATGTAGTCATTAGAAGGCTAGTCCTACTAACAGGGCTGTCTACTGTCCCAGACAAACTGCAGGAGGAGGTGTCTGGCTGCTTGCTTTTAAACTGGGTTAGTGGACCAGAGAGGGAGCCATAAAGAATGAGAGAGATAGTGAGAGCATGAGAGAGAGAGAGAGAGAGAGAGAATCTGAACTCCAAAACTGGGACGGGGTACATGAGAAGAATTTTCTTCATCAATTGCGGTGGTACTCCCTACTGTGTACACCCCTTTATTCCACATGCATGAGTGTGTGTGTTTTTGTGAATGTACTACTATGGCTAGATGGGATGAATCATCTTGTCTCATGAAATGTCTATTTATTATAAAAAAGTTTTACAGATGCCATTTTTTAATGTTTTGTCCACTGGCTTCCTATAATGAACTGGATATTTGTCTTATGCTTTGCTCACTTCAGTCTCCTGCCCTCGGTTGATTTAGGAGCCAAATGGCAGCCCATTAACATGTGAGAATGATTGTGCAGCCCTGGGGTTGTAGCGTGGCAACCCACAGAGAGGTCTTTTCGCCGCACATCTCTATGATTCTCAGTCTTTGCACTGTCGAAGAGAGTTAAGCATCAAAGGCGAGAACTAACTATCCTCACCCTCAATTGCTCCCTCTGTCTCTTTTTGGCCTCTGGGTTCACACTGTAATTTGCTCTCTCTCTCTCTCTCCCTCTCCCCCTCTTTGTCTTTCTATCTCTTTGTCTCTGTCTCTCCCTCCATCTCTGTCATGGCTTGGGAATGGGAAGAGGGAGGTGATGAGGTCAAAGTGAATCTTCTCCTCGCTGAAGATGATTATGTCTTAACCCGCCGTTATTCAATGGAGCAGGCCCTGTGGCCATGAGCTGGCCTGCCAGCCACGTGTCGACAAAGAGGGGGCAACACCTCAGCACCGTCGCAGAGCGAGGGAGAGAAGCTGTGCAGTCAAATGAACTCCCAGGGTCAAATGTACAATGCCTTGCTGTGTGTTTCATGTGATTCAAAACCACATAGATCCACGTGGGTGATGGATGCGTGTCATTTGTCTAATGGCCTAGGTGTCCGATCTTAGAACCCCAAATTGATTATGGAAGCTGGCGACATCACCGGGAGCAGACATTCGATTGTAAAGTTGCACTGGAGGTTGATGTAAGAATGAGTCAAAAGCTCCTGAGCAGATTTGATGTACGTAGGATTTCTAGGAAAGTGGTGATGCCAGTGGTTATGCTGGGGGTGTTAATTAAAAGCCCAGCTAATTAGGGGCTAGCGTTGATTAATTGGTCAGTCTTGGCTAGTTTAGGTAATAGAGAACAACACCTCAAATGTTCTCTGTCTCAATGAAAAGAGCTCAAGGCTTCTCAGAGAGAAAACTGTTGAGTCTTCCACCTTTATCTTTGTCCCTCCTGACTTTTCTTTAAGCCTCAGACTTCATATTCAGCAGCCCCAGGCTTGAGCTATCTGTCGCCCCCTTTTTCAATTAATTCTTTTAAAGGTGTAACACTATATACTTTAATACACTTTTCTCAGATGGGCTCAAATCACATGTGAACACATCCTGTAGATGCTCTAATACACACATGGCACACACTCAGAAAACATGTTTTATGCTTGCCTCCATACACACATTATGGCATTTAGCATGGGTAACCAGGAAGTCAATGAGCACTTACTTGAAATCCACTGGCAACACTAAGAAGCCAGTGTGAGGTGTGAACACAGCTGTTTGAGTCACAACAAATCTAATACACATTTCATCACTTCTTAAACAAGCCATCAGCAAGTCTAATGCTCTGGTATGGAGAGCGGCACTCTATGATACATGTGCCTTCAAAGCATTTTCTTAAACATCAGCACTTAGCACTTCCTCCCCACACCTAGGCATCATACATCTACTGTAAGCAGTGCTGCTGATAAGTCAAATTTATCATTTTTGTGATTCGGATGTATAAAACCAACAATGCCCTAATTGATAACACCGACAGCTACCACGGTTTCTGTCGCTGGCACCTGATCTGCATGAAAATTATGTCTTAATCAGCGATTATCAAGCAGCATGTGCTGGAATTGTGAGTGCGGCTTCATTTTCCTTCACGTCTTCTTATTTCTCAGAACAGAAAAACACGCCAGAGCCGTCAGTGTCACTCACGATTGAACCAAGCGAGCCGTAGGGATTCACCCTGCGTGTCTGTCTCAAGGCTTAAGAGTTACTCTCTCATGACGCCTTACCATTTTAAACCTTATTTGGTTTGCAAAAGTGAAACTAAGCTCTTTCTGTGCCACTCTTTTTTTCCCCCCAAGTTTAATTTTTGGATTGCATAGCTTGTGACAGAGATAAGGGGGGATATGGGGATAACTTTTAGGGACAGTGGACAGCGGATTTTAAGAGGGGGTCACTGGGGAAAGGGAGGAAGCAACAGAGGGAGAGGAGGAGAGCACATGGGAGGAAAAGGGGGATGGAGGTGTGGAGCGCAGACAGAGTTGGGAGTAGGTGGTGGGGGCTGAGGTTGGGGCAGCGAGACACTCCAGAGAGTTTACAGAGCTTCAAAGAGAAGTTTTCTGCTGTGACTGACAGGCCCCTAGTGTGAAGGGGACCTGGTGGAAGGCGGCATACCCCAATCCCAGGATGCCCTGCGGTCTCCATGGCACCCACCGCCCCATCCCACCATATTCATCAGAAAGTGGGGTTGAGATGATGGGGGTCAAGATGCGTAGAAGGGCTGCTGTAGATCATGGCTCAGTTTTTTATGGTATATTGCCCTTGGACCAAGAGTTTGAAGGACAAGATGATGACTCTTGAATAGGAAAGAGGAAGCCTAGAGATCCAAAAAAACATTTATGTGCAAAAGCATGCAATTCAGTGTTTTTGTGGTTCCTATTAAAGGAGCCCAATAAATCCTTTTTGCTATTTTGCGTTAGTTCTGCAATTCTTCTGTGAATCAGAGAAGCAAGTGTGTATGATAGCGTCACTGCTGCAACAAAACACCATAGTCATTTAAGTTTCAAATTCAGCCCTCAGAACTGTGGTCCCAAAGCAGTTTCCCATACATTTTCAATCTAGTATCAGAAAAATTGCACTTGATTCTCACCCTATTGGCTTTTTTTTATTTTTTTTGCCAAAGGGTTCTCACACATATTTTGCAAGAGAAACCTTATTCTCACTCTCAGATAAAAACAGCAGAAATGTGCCTTTAGGAAAACAAAGCTTATCACTGAGGCTACTCCTTTTTACAAAAACAGGCCCAATAGCAAATCTGTACCTGCAATTGCATACCAAGAGCTTTCATGATGGCCACGGTATTTCTGAGAGTGCATCATAACCACTGTACAATAAATGTCTGTTTCGGGGTCCAAGATAAATGACAGCATTGTTCCCGGTCCTATACCCGGGTTGATAGATGAGAGCAGGAGGGCTGTGTTTAAATGTGTCTCAGTAAACACTGTTAGGCCTGTGTAAACAGCAGTACATTGATCAGCCCTCTATTCATGATCAGCACGTCTCTGCCTGCACTAGATTAGTCAACATACCGACCGATCTGTTTGCTCCACTGTAAACTGTGGTCAATGTCAATGCCAAAGTCTAATTGGAATACTGTGGGGGTGTGTTTGCATGAAAACTAGGGATTTGTTCTTGTCTGCGTTTATTCTCAAAAAAATATATTGTAACCTCTAAATTAAAATCATTTTGTCTTTAATATTTCACAAAGTAATGACCATAATAAAGATTCAGATAACATGAAATAGGGCATGCTCACTAATGTGAAGCCTATAATGCCACTGCTAATGATACTTCCCAGCAAGTTAACGCACTCCTCACAGACAACAGACAATCCAAATTACTCCTTTGCTTGTCCAATGCCTGTAGTGAGTATCTACAATAACAAGTGTGACAATGTGTCAGTGGAAACCCTGGATCCATGAATATCAGGCTGGTGCCACTAACAGCCTCTCATCTCACCGAGCTCCTCAGAGGAATGGACAACTCTGGTTGGCTAGGCAGTGGCTACTGTTTATAGAAGTGAAAATTGAGAGAGTGAGAGTTAAGAGAGTGACAGAGATGGAGAAAAAGAAGGAGCAGGAGAGAGAGGCATCGAAGCGTGGAGGGCAGCTGCATTTTATCACCCCATTTTAGCCCATTACACTATGTATAGGGGCCTTTTCCCCCCTCTTTTGCATGGTAATTATTTTCCACCCCAAAGGTAGCTGCAGGCAACGTCAGCCGCTGCGTCAGGGCCCACTGCATTAGCCGGCCATTGCATTATTTATTTGTGCATGGGTAGCCGGATGGATACCCCAAATCCACCGAGACTCGGGGGCCTCTCAATGTCACCTCGTGCATTGTGGGAGGCAGTTTCGGCCGCTTGGACTTGCACCAGGAAAGCTTAGGCAGAGAGTGGCTCAAGGGCAAAATGGTATCTAGGCCTTGGACGACATGTGCTTGGGAGTAGTAGTTAGGTGTTTAATGTATTCAGAAATGGGTCAGAGGTTTAGTAACTGCCCTCGCTTATGCAAGAGTCAACTGTGTAGGGTTCATTATGACGCACTGGTTCACCATCTAAGGCGACCTATAGGACATCAGTGTACCAGTGTAATAAAAAATATATAAATAGAGGGTCATGCAGCTCACACTGCCTAAGGGCTTTTTGTGTAGCTATAGATGGTCACATACAGTCAGTTACTCCTGGGTATCATAGGTAAACTGATTTGATTTCAGTGTGCTGGAGCTGCTTTTAAATTATGCTACTTGCCCCTGTGTATCAAAGAAGGATTATCACACCCAAATACCAGTGGGCTGGCTGTGGTCAGAGCATGTCATGTTTATGTGGAGAGGTAGAGCTATACGGCTCAGTGATT
The DNA here is from genome assembly GCA_036023855.1 of Gadopsis marmoratus. Taxonomy (NCBI): domain Eukaryota; kingdom Metazoa; phylum Chordata; class Actinopteri; order Centrarchiformes; family Percichthyidae; genus Gadopsis; species Gadopsis marmoratus. Next base: position 41,380 of record JAVQJF010074308.1, read on the forward strand.
CTGACGTTTTGGGAGGTAATACCCTGGCGTCCCCTTCTGTACTACAGTGCACACACGGACACACAGAAGTGCCCACACACCGCTCTGTCGGACATGAACCCCCATGACCTGTCAGCCCCGGCCAATCACATCGTAGCGCCCGCTATGACAGCTGAACCACTGTCCCTGTCATGGCTCCTCAGTGTAGAAACACACACAAACACACATATCCGCCACAACAGCAGTGCAACATCAACTCCCGCTGGCCCCTTGGATCTATCTCTCTGTCTCCCTGCTTGCCAGGCAGCTCGGCCGCACGAGTCGCTCAGACGGCCTTGTGACATGACAGTGACAACCTACTGATGCTCAGGAGAGCACCCACAACGCCGTCCACTTCACCCTGCACCGCACATTCCCCCTTCGTTTTCTCTTTGACTCTTTAACAGAGAAGATCCATGGTTCCTGTTGGAGACACCAACACAGACAACAAATTTACATATTTGCAAGTTTGCAGAGTTTTTACCTCTCATAGACCAAGGGTTCTGAACATTTTGTAACTTAAATCTCATTTCTGATTGTTAAAAGATTTCCAAGGACCACCTTCTCATATAAATGAGAAAAAGCTATGTAACGTCCTGAGTACTTTGTGTTTAAGTGTTTCTGAAGCTTGAATGGTTTTAGTGCCTCATTTCACACAATTTCACCACATTCAACACACCATAATTCCATTATGAATACAAATTTTATTTATTCAGGCTCATATTTCCTCACCACACGCTTTGGAACTTTTACTGCTGTAGGGTTATCTCCCACATCACTTTTTCGCAAAACAGTTCAGTTCAAATTTAACTGGTCATTGAATTTATATATTTTAGTTTGACGTATTTTACTTATGGAAAAGTATTTTACTTTTGCCTCTCATAGACCAAGGGTTTTAAAAGTGTTGTTATTGTATTTTAATATAACCATTTGGCAGTACCACTGCCTCAGAGGGCCATGTAGTGGGCCGCGGCCCATTGGTTGAGAAGGGCTGTCATAGACCATACTATATATAACTCTCAGTTGGGTCTTTAAATGGTGAAAATCAGTAACACTTACTTGCTAATAAATGCATAGATGGATGGATAGATATATAGTGTTAATGACTCGAGATAGGAAGGCAGAGAGAGAGTTGGTGATAGAGAGAGTTAGACTTCGCCCTGGTGCCCGGCTTTCCCCCTAATGGGAGCTGACACTGCTGAAGCGACCCGGATGGACGGAGTGGAGGACCAGCCTATTGCAGGCGGCAGACCTACCAATTATTTTTCTGGCTGATAAGTGCTGGTGCTTGTTTAAGGCTGCAGCATGGATGGAGGGATGTGTTGGAAAGGGAGAGATGGAAGGATGGAAGTAGAGGAGCAGGAGTCACAGACGGGATGTAGTTGGGGCTGGGTTGCATGGCTGACAGGCCTTGATCTGGCAGGATGGCTGGCTGTCACACACAACCTAAGACGGGGGTTTCTCCCCAGGGCCTGTACAGTGCATACACGTACACATACAAGAACACGCAGCTTGTATGCATGCACCTATACACATCATGCATCACGTAAGCATGTGGAATCAGATAACGGTGTGCACACATGTTTACAAACATGTCACAACACATACACACACTTTATACATGTCAGTGCATGTTGTATGGACTACTTTGAATGACAGTCTGTGGTAGTGCATACGCACTACATGTACATGTAATTGTTGCTGCATTACTTCTGTCACATGGAATTTACAAATACTGCAGACTCTGTCTTATCCAGAGTGCCTGAGAAAATATTCAGTGAAATAATAACACATAAATATCAAACTCAGACTCTGTTTTTCAGCATGATGGAGAACAAATATGCACACCCATTTCCTGATCCTTTGTATTTAAGAGGCCTTTCAGTGTTGTAATTAAGTTGATGATACAAACGATTAAACAATTCAAAGCCTGTTTTTTTTTTATTAAACTAATTTGTCAGACTGCACACCTTCCCCTCAGAACTGAAAAGTTCAAAAGAGTATTTAATATCCTAATATATGTTTATACATGAAATTGTGTGTAAACCATATATTTCTGTTCTCATAGGAGCATGTCCTTAAAATATGTTTGTGCAAGAATATTGTTGAGAACAGACCTATTTTATATATACAGTTACATCAGTCAGGTTTAACGGTGCTTGATATTCTGTAAGTGCCTCGGATTTTATAGAACCACATTAGTATTAGTATTATAGGGTATTCTACGTCCTGCCTTGTATGCACCTTGACAGTGACAGGTGCATTTAAAAAAGCAGTTTTAAACAAAAGGCTTTGTGATTACAGGGCTGTTTTAAGAATTTAAACCTTTGACTAATTCTATGATCCACAAAATGTTGGCTTTATAATGATCATCAGCTGGATCAGTTAATTTGCAGTATTTGATTTGTTGTGGATATCTTGGATGCCTAGGAAAAGGAAAGTAAGCCAAAGGGAATCATCTGTATTTCTGTGCATATGTGTGTAGAACCGGCAGTGGCAGTTGCATGTGCTTGACGGGCTGGGTGCCGCAACTTTTTGCCAGTCTGTTTGAGCAGGAACAGAGCTGTAACAAGGACGAAGGGAAGACTGAGAGCATTGAGCCGTTAGAAAAAGAAGACACCCTCATTTGCTTCTGGATGGCGGTCTCTGTGTGTGTGTGTGTGTGTGTGTGTGTGTATCAGCAGGAAATGAGAGGGCATGCTTGTATTCATATTATTTTAAGTCTGTAAAAAAACATGAAGTCTGAGGACAATTCATTCCAAAATAAGGCTTTTCAGAAATAATTATATACTTATAAAATAATTACATACTTCAGATCATACGTACTTCACATCAGAGAAATTGTTGCATCAATCACATCAGGCCAAATCACGCAACAGCAGTTCCTTAGTGTCAGCTCTTGTCTAAACAGCCATGGTATCTGTGTCATGACAGCCTATAATTTGCCTCATGTTAGCTTAAATGAACACCATAATAAGGGTTATCCAATCCATGCTAAGTGTCATAATCTAGAGCAGAGTGGCTGCATTACATTGGTGTTATTGCTGCGCTGTTAATGCCTCAGTGATCACCGCTACTGCTAATACGGCCCACAGCCAGAAAAGAGTAGTATCAGAGGAGAGGAGCTGTCTGTTAGGTTTTATTGGCTGATATGAAATCAATCACTGTTTCTCCCAAAGAACTTTCCTAAAAAAGAATAAAAAGATTTATTTTTATGTTCTTTACTTTACCTCCTTTCATCTCAGAACAGACGGAAAAAGCAAGAAAGAAACCCTTCCTGAGTCTTTTTACAACTCGTACTGAGTATTTTTTGCAGCTCTTTCATTATCACGTTTGATATTCTTCTTCATTGCCCAAGAGGAATTTTTCTTTGCCTAGCTGGGGTGCAACTTCAGCAACTTTGCTGTGCTCCAGGAGTGGCTAGGGGTTAAATAAGTATCATTCAGGGATGCCTCTACTGGTATGGCCATATTGAGGAACCAATCTGAGTCCCATTGGGTGAAAAACTCGCTAACTGCTGCACTAACCTGCCAACTTTACCTATTGTATAGCCCCTTGTATTTTGATGTACAAAAACCACTCTGGGATACTCAGTAGTGCAGTTTTGAGATCCCCTATTGAGGAAGCCTTTATGTGTGCCTAAGAGTCGCTCCTTTTGCTTTAATTACGGTATGTACAGCAGACCCCCCAGGCTTGTTTAAACAGATCAACCAGCAGAAGAAAGAAGAAAATGCTAATTTGTCCCATAATGTTGCTGACCACGATATTTCCTTAGCACTGCTGAGTTTTATTGACATAAGAAGGACGATAGGAATCTGTATTCAAATGACTTGCTCTGCCCTCGTGTTTGGGTGCAGCTGCTGCTGCGTGTAGACCGCTACCTACCACTTATTTGTATTGTGCTATTGTGAAATTAGACATGACGATATATGTTTGTGTGTACCTGTTTTGTTTCACATCTAAGTGTGTCAAAGCCTGTGGGATTTCAGTTTTAGCGTGTGCTTTGCTGTTTTACATGTGTGAATACTGAAAAAAGCTGTGCGCACGCATTTCCATTTCTGTGTATCTCTGTGTATGCATGTATCAACTCCCCATCCTCAATTTCAGTGCAATGCAGAAAGCTTCTAATGCATTCCATGTTTCTGAGCCGGGAAGCTGTACGTGCGTTTGTGTGTGTGTGAAAGAGAGAGAGGAGAGAGTCAGAATCAGGATCAATACTATTGACCTGTTTACCTTGGTGCCGAGCATACGGGCCAGCTCTCCGGTTTACCACTTGAAACATTAAAAACAGACTATTAGTAATACTATGGACCTTCTCTTTACTGATTGGACGACCTGCACCGGGGCAGTCCACCTAACCGACATGAAGAGACGAGAGAAAAAAGGGGGAGAGAGAGACCCTGAATCTAATCCTCTTGACTTAAAGCCATCAGGTTTGGCCCATGTCTCAACGCTCGCCTCTAGACCTGATGTGGTCACTCAACCCTGTCGAGCTGCAGGGCATTGTGGTCCATCCGTCTCTGCCACACTCACCCCCCTCCACCCTCAGGCGCTTTTGTGCTCCTGGCTTCCCACCTCCTCCCCCTCTCCTTTTCTCATCCTCTTCCACACAACCAAAACAGAATTTCTTTAAATGCCTAATTTTCCCCCCTTTGGCTTCCTTTTTGCAAGCGCCCTCTCACTTGTTTGTCCATCGATTTTTCACCCCTCTCCAGCCACTGCCCCCCTCCGCCTCCTTCCCGTCCTCCTCCTCCCTCTCTTCCTCTTGCCTCTCCCCAGCCTCTCCTGCTCTCCTCTGTTGTTGATGCAAACTGATTTATTTATTTATTTTAAGCTTGTTGCCCAGGTAATTTGTGGCAGGTAATGACTTTCACTGAAACTACTTTGCGCTCTTTGAATTCTTTTTCGACCTTTGCATCGTCCAGACCCATCTCCCTGCACATCCCCTTTGTCCCATTTGCTCTCCTACTTTTTCCCCCGTTTCCCTCTTTTACCATCTCACTGTCTCTCCTTCTCTCTCTCCTCTCTGCTCTCTGCCAGTGTATTTTTAATTCCCCTAGATATTGGTGGTGCACAGTACATGCATCTGTGTGTGTCCCTGAAGCCCACCTGAGGAGGTGATTGACACCTGGCCCTCTGCTGTGGAGGCCTCTCACTCCTGTTTTCCTATCACCGCCCCCCTCCTTCCCTCCTTTCTCCCCCCTCCAGCCATTGTTCTTGTGTCCGTCAGGGCATTGGAAGAACAGTACAAGTCTCTGGGAGTTGGGAGGAAGGAAAAGGGGGGAGGGGAAGTAATGGGTGAAGATTTGCCTAAAATAATTTGTTGGAATTTTCCTCATTCCCTTGCTCTTGCACTGACAACAATGATATCAAATGAGCATTCTAATTCAGGAGGCAAAGCAAACAGAGCCCCTTTTTCTCACACGAAATGATCCCTGCATCTCGTTAAATGGAAAGGTAGGGCGAAGAGGGCGAACAGGGCTGTGTAAGCATGTGAAATCTCAAGAGCCCCCCCCCCCAACCCCACACACACACACACATTTCCACTTACCCTCCTGTATCTCTTTCTTTCCTTCTGTCCATCTTTCCTTTTCCTTGTTCCCATCTTCTCCTCCACTGCGGCCCCTGTAGCATTACTACATTAGTATTCATAGGGGGGACTCTGTTGGGGTGGGTGGTGGGGGGTAAATAAGGCTTCTGGCTGTTCCCCCAGCCAGCTGGCATACTGGGGTTGGCTGTAGAGTTGGACTGGACACTTACAGAAACAAGGAGTACTGGGAAGTAGCAAAGACTGGGGAAAGAATTACAGTAAAATGGTTCAGGATGTTTAAGTTTTAACAGAAATAACCTCCATCTCCTGTTTACCTTACAGTACAACATAATTTACTGTACAGTACTATGCTAAAAGGGGGCACTGTCATGCTCTCCTGATTGTAGACATAAAGGTATCCCTTAAATGAATGCTTTCAAGCAAAGATCTGCAGTATGGTACTCACATTTCGTTATTTGAAGGACAATAAAGCAGATAGATTAAAGTAGCACACAGTGTGAACAAATATACAGCTCACTTCTGAGTTTGGTAATCAAAAAACAATAAAAGTTGAGCACACTGGGTTTTCTTGCCACTTCCTATTAATGCAGACATAAACTGTTTTTTTTTTGCAGTTAAAGTTCATTCACTGAGACCCTCAAACAAAGTGAGGAAGGTATTTTTTAATATTAATCAGACATCTAAGAAGAAGCAGCATTAAATTACACAATTCCTTATTGTTTACATTTTGAAGGAAGTGCAGGGTCCTAATGAATAGGTTTCTATGCATTGTGAGTGTGATGGGCAGGTGTCAGTGTGTGGAAACCAGCTGCCTGGTCCCTCCAGGAGGGGACAGTAGAGAGCAGGGAGACCACAACCGCCTCCCCTTTATCTGGGAGGAGGAGTGAATGAAGGAGGAACATGGAGGAGGACCCTCTCCACCAACAATCAAGGAAGGAGATAGCTTAGTGTAATATTATTATTTATTATTAAAAACTAATGGGATAAAAGTAGGGAAAAAGGAAATCTCATAAATTCTAAATAATATTTCAAAATTTCAAAAAGGACACACTGCATTTGTACATCCAAGTGGTCATGCATAGACTCACATAGACACACTCATACATACTCTAGTACTTCCTTCTGGCATAATCCAGAGGTCAGGGCAGAATTCATCTCCCTTAATCATGCAGATGAACATGACCTTGGCCGGCCTTGGCACTCGGTCACATCAGCACCCTTATCCAGCCTAGCTTTGCAACTCTGATTGTGTTAAATCATGTTTCCCTATCATCAGCAGACACTGGATGGACATCATCCTTCTCTAAGCACATCCAGAAAAGGATAATTGCCAAGACCTTTAAAAGCCTTTCAGAAAGAAACTGGAAAATCAACATAATTCAGATGAAGGGGATCGGAGATGTAAAGTAAAGTAGGCCAGGCAATATTGGGGGCTGGAGAAAAAAAAGATGCTACAGTTTTAAAACGGTGGGTCCTTGGCATTATTATGATGATGCGTTTAGCCATGCAGAGTGGGCCAGCCCATTGGAGGGCCCCTAAATGAAGAGGCTGACCTTCAGCGAGCCCTCTCTCTGTTCATTAGCCACGTGGTGCTTATCTACAATAACACTACTGAGGAGAATATGAGGCCAGCGGGCCTAGCCAAAGTCAATGATGCACTACAGGTGGAAAGATGAGTGTCTGAATTTAACTTAGGGTGCTGAACTTTTACCCTCTTACCCTTACCACCCCAATCTCCCCAAATCCCCAATTAAAAAATAAGTCATCTCAAGTACATACAGTATATAATATCAAGTTAACTTTCAACTTTACTAGTGAAATTATAAGAGATAGTGTTAAAGGTATTGCTGTCTGAAAGGGTGCAGTATATGTGGAGAAATCTGCTTAATATAACTATAGTATATTGTACAATCTGTAAGTGGCAATGTAGAGTTAGAGGTAACAGTGTGCAAGTAAGCAAAAATCAAAAGTACCAACTCCCCCCAACATACCAGTGAGTATACTGTATGCCCAATTCAAGCACTGATATGGGGGTTGGGATGGTGGGGTAAATAGATGAATAAAGAACAGAGAGGGGGAGTGCGAGAGACACAGAACCTGGTCGATAGTGTCAAAAGCAGATGACAGATCTAAAAGAATGAATATTGATCTTTAGGGGGTCTTTACTCAGGCGACCTGTGGGAGGTCAGCCTGCGTAATTAGACCAGTGGAGGTCTAACGCTGAACTGGGGATGGGGCTGGTGTTAGAGGAGAAGGCTGGAGCTAGGAAGGATGATGGAGACGGTATCGTACCTTAGATGTGGACGGTGTACAAATGCTTAACTTTGTGCAACAATTTTGCCCCAACTGTCACCTACAATATATTTTTTCAGAGTTAAGAAAAATTGTTCCCCCTGTACTTTTTATTAGAAATTGCTGCAGTTTCAATCCTCAGTAAGCTGTAAAAATATATATATTTTTATATAAAAAATCAGTGCTGTGCCAGTGGGTTTGTGTGGCGGGAGTTGATGTGGTAAATGTGGGCTCAGTGTGACACGGATAAGGTGCTGTTTATTGGAGCGGTCTGACGGTGGATAAAAGGCATACAGCCCCGGGCGCTGCTCAACAAGGTTCTGCTTGATGATGGCAGTTAACTCTTTCTCTAAATGTCTCTCTCTCTATCTGTCTATCTGTCAGTTAGTGGTGAAAATACACACACTACGGAAGTGTGTATGATCCCTACAATCACGCACCCTAACAGTTATGGATGAAGATAGCTACACAGATGCATTCCCAAGCATATATGCTAAAATGGACACGCACATAGATGGATGTAGATACAAGCACAGGCCTACACACACACATGTGCACACACACACACACGCGCATGCGCTGTCTCTTTATCTGTCTCTCTGTGGATAAATGCGGGCAGCGGAGACTGAGTGTGGCTGTAATCCGTGTATCATTGGCTTTATCCAGTGCAGTAGCACTGCTGATTTAGTGCTCCACAGCCTTAGTAATGGGCCCCTAACACACACAAACACACACACACACATGCTCTCAAACACACAGAGCACACACGGTACACCACATGCTTTGTCCTCTCTAAGATGTTACTGCTCACTGATTGACCCTTAGTTCAGACACACATATGCACACATGTTTATGTAAAGATAAAGATCCACACAACCATGGATGTACTCACAAGCAGTTGCATGGCCTCACACACACACACACACACACACACACACACACACACACACACACACACACACACACACACATCAGCGGCAGTGTGGTTGTCACCGCCCGGGGACGTCTCATGGTACGGTGAACTCAGAGTGAACCTGCTCCAAACATAAATAACATCTCTCTCTCATCTCTCCCTAGCCCCTTCTTCCTACCCTCACTCTCTTCTTCTCTTTTTCTTACATCCCTCCCTGTTTCTCTCTTCCAGTTTCCCTCACTCTTTCATGTGAGTGGCAATACACAAGGTATAAGCATTAACACAAAGGGATGTTATGCATTCTGTGGCTCGCAATGCCCACACGTAAACTCTTGGCCCTGAGGTCATGCCTGGAAGTAGCCTTGCTAGCACACGGCAGCTATATGCCAACATTGTGACAGTCACATCAAAGGCACTTTCAAAAGACTTTAGATCATATTTTATTCGATGATGTCTTAGATCTTTACTTGACCAAAATTGCTTCTACTTCTCTTGACTAGTTGTTTCTGCAACAGCACATTCATCCCACTCTAAGCAAAGCACCCAGGAACACAATCCGAGCACACAATGCAACATCTATCACTAATAACCTACCACTTCCCCATGTTTATAGCTATTTATATAACAGAATTTACCCCTTCCCCCTTTATCGCTGTTGGTCCGTATCTTCGGTCCCCTTGCTAGCACGTCCTGTTAACACACGAAGTGTTTATTGATAGGCCATTCCCATTAGTGTTGTTTACCTGTCAGGGCTCACTGCACTAATGAGAGAGCTTTGGGGAGGAAAAAATGAGTAGGGACGGATAACCGCTAATGGATGTTTACAGCCTCCCTGGATACTACTGTGTTTGCCACCACCTCTGCTGGTACCACTATCACTAGACCCAGACCCGTTCACCGGCTAATTGGTACAGCGCTGAAGAGCCAGTCTGGGCCTATTTGATTATAATGGGTGGAGAGAGCATGGTAAAGGTAGGAGCCAGATAAGTAGGGGGAGGATTGGTGTTTGAGAGTGGGAGTTGCAGTTGGGGTTGTAGGCCTAATCAATATCTAGAGATCAGGGGCTTCGGAGGGGCTGAATGCAGCCATGGGATGGGGGTTTGAAGGGGTATGTACGAGGGTCATAACATCAGCCCTACGTCAAAAGGTTCTCTTAGAGCACTATTAGTACTGGTGGTGAAGGGTAATTGTGCCATTAGAGCTGTAAGTGATACTAAATGGTGCAGGTATGGTAAAGGAACTACTGCATATAGTGAGCTGGCAAGTGGTCTAATGTAAATCTCCAATCGGGAATCTTAATAGCTGATCTATCCTTGAGAAAAGCACCCATAATTGTTTCAATATGACTGATGAGCTTAAAATATTGCCTGAGTCATTCGATTTGGTCTCAGGAGCAGAGACCAAATACATTTCTTTCGTTTTATTTACGGCGTTTCTTTCTTATGCAAGCTAGGAGGTGTTTCAGAGTGTTTTACAGCATTGAGCCTGGGAGCTTAGTTTCTTAATGATATCCGAGAACACTGCTGTTAAAGCACGTACAGAGTACATGCATTCTATATTGCTCTAGGATGGCATGGTCCCCAGAAAAGATAAATGCATGCTTTTATTAGATTATTACGGAAATCTTATAAATGCCGGATTAGCCGTGGAAGGTATATCTGTTTATTGAATGGCTGGGCTCATAGCCTCTTTTCTTTTCCTCCTCAGTGTCCTTTTTCTGTTCTTTTGAGCAGGCTAGGTTGTACATGTGGACACTGAAAATTATGAACATTGTTTGATCAATAGCCTGCAGTCTCAGCACTGTGTGCAGTTTAGATCATGGTGGACGATCAAATATTGCATGAGGTGATGTTGATTCACTGATGTGAACAACTTGAAATCCACATTTTCTATTGAATGGATTCATTTTACTTGTCCATTGTTAAATGAAGTGGTCCAAGAAACTCTCAGCAGAGCAAAGACCCTAACCTTCTTCCTCTAATTCACTTGTTTGTTCTCTTTTTCTCAATTGCTTAGCAGCTCTTTTTCTTCACTAATTAAAACCACACATGAAACAAGGGGATTGTAGACAGACAAACACACACACACACACACACACACACACACACACACACACACACACACACACACACACACACACACACACACACACACAGAAAGAGAGGTAGTTGGAGCTACAATTACCAGGCAGGCCTCTAGTGTCTCATTGGGTGTCTATTAAGAGGGGGGCCTGGCTCATTGTAATGATGGCAGAGTTTAATTACTTCCACCCGGCGCCTGTTGTAAAACATGCTGATAAATGAGCCAACAGAATGGCACATCATTATTTTTCTATAGTGCCAGGCTGCTCGTACATGATTATGGGAGTGGGAGGGAAGTTCCCATACCTGCAAGAGCCTGAGAGTGGAAGGGAAGAGGAAGGTATGTGGCAATGTGTTTGTGTGTGTGTGTGTGTGTGTGTGTGTGTGTGTCTTCTTTCAGTTTCAGTGTGTGTACATGTGTACAAGCACAAAGAGCTGAGATATTTGATGGACCCGTAAATGCCGAATCAAAACACAATAATAAGCAGTTCTACAAACCCTTGCTATCCGGGATCCAGCCACCCATGAGATAGATATATATTCATAGCACACAATACAGGACTACTACTGAGCATTGTATGCACTAATACACCTCAAATACAAGTATGCACACTGTACTCTGCATCTCACAAACAAATATGCATATTCATAGTCATTAATTTTACACATTTTTTAGAAGCGGGGCATGTGTGGACCCCCTCTGATTAATTGTGTTCCTCCTTCACCATTATTAAACCGCTGAGGCAAATATCCCCCATACAATAAATCCCTCTTGGCTCATGATTAATCAAAAGGCACACAAACCTAAGAGTGGTGGTGGGCAGGTAGAGTTACAGTGCTAAATCATCTTTATTGCACGGCGAGCAGGTTTGTGCATGTGCTCGGGGTCCAGTGCCATAGTGGAGTGGAGTGTTTGCTTGGCTTCTGGTCAGCCACCTCAGGGTCACACGCACACACATTTTGACCTCTGTGTAATTGATTTGCCAACCTGACCAGGGCACAAAGGTGAACAAGATGGTAGCAAAATAGACTCTGAAGAGGCCCAGTGATTAGAGGGACTTTGCTGTCCCATCGACAAGGTTTAAGGTTATGAAGCCATTTTAGGGGAGGGGTGTGTAAAAAATGTCTAACCTTGTCCACCTTAGCCTGTACCATCAATTGGCATCTCTTCCAATTAGTGGTAGGTCATACCGTGATAATAGTAGGTTACATAATTAGAGCGGGTACCTCCCTTTCACTGCTGGCACATGGAGACTTTGTGGGAGAGCAGTCACAAGACCCAGGTTTCGCGAAACCTCAATTAACCTAAATGATTAGCTGTAGCTGTGTAGCGCACCTACAGCTTGACATTTCTCAACCAAGCTAATATTAGCATAGTGACTTCATTCTATCCTGTTGTACTTCATCATTGTCCTTTTACTGGGAGGTCTTTCTTGTCTTATTGACCGGAAATGACATTGTTTGGAGTATCAGAGCCTCGTTATTGCCATTTAGCACAAAAGTGCTGATGCTAATTTGGTGGATGCATAATGAGTTTTACATGTATTTGATTAATAGGGTGTTGGGTGGTGGTACAGCAACAGAGGCTACTGTGATATGTGGTTTAACTTCACTTTATGTTAAATACTAATTGATTCCAATGCATTTTTAATCACTTACTAATTGGCGATTACACTTTTAAAACATGCCCTGTTGCTGCTCTGGCACAATCACAGGGTTGTTGAGTGTGAAGATGCAGTTTAAAGGGCATAGTCTTCTTAGCATCCACAACTAAATGTCACAGTTGTCTGTTAATGTGTCAACCAAATCAAACATGCACAGTGGTCGAGGGGGGCTAAGTGACAGGTGACCTTGGTGGCGTGATGGAAGACTGGGCTGGTATTTGAGCCCTCTGATCTTCGAGTGGGAAACCCTGTCTGGTCCCGTCTGGAGATGTATGCCCAACCAATTAGACATGAAATGGCAGTGACACTCACACCCCACTTATCAAAACAGTCTTCAAGTGTGTTCATGAATTCAAATGATATATGCTTCTTTACTTCAAACATGCAGACAGGCACATGCAAAATTCAGTCTGTATTATTTGTATCTAGGTCAACATATAATGATTGTTGCAGAGGTCAAAAAGGTTCTACTTCAGGTATTACCCTTTTGTGATATACAACCTTACACAAAAATATCTACCTTAACCTCTCTTATTTGTCTTCTCACCTTGTAAGGTTTGCACGATATCCAGAAAAAAATATGATAGCTATTCATTCATTATTTTCTATTCTTCCCTTGCCCATAGTTACCCCATCTTGGAAAGCTTCTCCCATTGGATGACTCATGGAGGGCCCAGCCACCTGGTCTGTGAGGCATCTGACCTCCCATACACACACCTGCCCCTCCCCCCCTTACATCTATTACTGGGCCCCACAGTGTTCCATAATGTTCTGAGTAGTCAAGCATATAAATAAAGGTGAAGCAAAATGACTGCCTCTGTCTTGACAGAAGTGCTGAACCACAAAGAACACCTTGAAGGGCATGTTAACTGTCAATAGAGTTCTGTGCAAGCCCCTTCAATTAACATAAAACTTAACAGCTCCCCAGTTAGCCGCTATATAACCCTGGCGCTGTCTCGCCTCACCCATTCACTACTTTGCCGCCCACCCCCCTCCACGCCGGTGTTGGCTGCCGTCATGCAGTCTAGCCGCCGAAGAGGCAGTAAACAACATCTCACCATGTACTTGCACAGAGGCGGTTACAAACACGCATACGCATAATGATATTCTACACACACACATTCAGTCCCACATTCACACACGAGAAATTCAAACACACACTAGCGAAGCTTCCGCACAGTCCTTGCAAATTACAAACCCAAAGAGGCAGTGCTCACATTTTGCACACACAGACACACACACACAAGAATGCACACGCACACACAAATTTGAAAAATCCCATTTACTGTGATGCTACGTGACTGAACTTTGCTAGCGTAGCGCAGCTTACCCCTCTCTCACAGACCCATGGTAATGCTGCATGAGATTTGTGATGCAGTGGGGAGATGCATATGGAAGGCCTGTGCTCAGATCTCTCGGTCATGCACCCCATTAGGTCCTGCTGTTGATGCTGTTGCTATCAAAGCTGGAGTAAACTGCTCAGCAGTCGGCTGTATGCCTAAGCACAGAGACAGTCAGGCTAGCAATCATACTATACTGCTAGGATAGACGTATCTATCTTCTAATTAGGCTACAGGGAGGTAACTTCAGGCTCACAGACAACAAAGTGTTCTAGTGTAAGATCAGCCTGATTTGGGGTCTGCAGTGTCCTGCGAAGTGCACCTTTGATGTTTACATACAGAGCATGATATACATGGTGATTTTAAACTAATGGTGCATTTGTAGTAGGTGAAGTATAGTGAAGTATTTCATCATGCATTCTCAGACTGTGTAGAATCAAAACCTATCTAAAGAGGATAAATTGCCCTAAAGACAAACAGAATGATGAAAATGCCCAGAATCAATGGGCTCAAAGATTCAACCCTCTATGCATTGAATAGCCCCTAATGTGTTTGGGTTTTGAGATAACATGCAGTAAATGCCCGTATTCTTCTCTTCATCACAAAAAATCCAATGGCAGCTTTCACATTTGCTTCCCATCACTGGTGATTCCTGGGGAGGCGTTATTTGTGCAGCACATAACAGTGCTGTTCTGTTGTAATTGTCTAGGTTTTTGCAAAGGGCCGCTCGTCTTTCATTCCCCTGCCAACACACATGCATATTCGTGGAGGTGAAACTAACATGCTTAGTTGTTGTTTTCCTGCTTCACCATTCTTCAGGGAGACTTAGTTCTGGTGTGGATTTGCTCCCTTTGCGCCCGCAGCGATGTGCCTGTGTCTCTGGGAGAGGGATGGCATCAGCTGGCATCGGATGGCAGCAATTCAAACCATGGTTCCTTTTCTGTGGGCGCTCCTGTTCAGCAAAGTAGATTGCTGGGGGATTTTGCTATTTACCTTCCGTCCTTTATTTCTTCTTCCTTTTTTAATTTTTTAAAACTCCATTCTTTACCCCCACTGTGTGTCTTCGCCTTATCCCTGCATGAGCAAAGTTCTGCTTGCTACACTCCGACGAGATGGTTTCTCTTCAGCGAACTAGGCTGCTAGCATTACAGAACGAGTGACGGATATGCGGAAGGGAGGTTGGATAAAATATAACAAAGAAAATACAGAAATATGTATAAAACAAAAAAAAAAACATTAGACTGAAATGTGATCAAAGACTAAAAGTGAAAAGGAGATGTGAAAAAGGATAGCAAAGACAGATAGTGTTCACCACGGTCGAAAGTGGTGTCTCTGAGTGACAAAAGGTTGCTCATCCTATTGCCACCCCGGCCTTATCCCCTTAGTGTAGTGCGCTGGTTTTAGGTCTGCAGAAAGACTCTGGCGTGAAATTCTGCTAAGCATGGTTGGGAGCCGCAGAACATGGAACACGGATGAGCCAGGATTAGGGAGGCCCAAAGCCCTCCCTTCATCTGTGCCTTGTAGGGCGTCTGTGATCTGGATGGTGCTCAGTGGGCGACACATGCCTGTCAATGTCCACTGGCTGCATACACAACTCAAGGTCTTGCACGCAGTGACGTGGCCACACGCCACCTCCACAAATCCCCCCGCTCTCCCACAGTGCTGCTCATCTATACACCTCTGTCCGCCAAGCTCCCCCCCTCCTCGTCCTCTATTTCCAATCCCCATCTTTATCTCCCCTCCTGTTCTCTCTCCACATGACTATGTGTTCTTACTGTGATCCCATCACGTCTCGAACCGCACTAGGCCACTTAGCCTAGCCTGATGTATGTGCTACTGGATGTGTTGTGTGTTTACAGGGGTTTGGATGTTTGCCTTTGTGTCCGTGTCGGGCTTGGCCTTACATAAAATAATGTAGCATGGTGCATGAGTGTGAATTTATTGTCTGAGCTCAGTCTTTGTGTGTCCATCTGTGAGCACTGATGACCGTGCATGTCAAGGGCCCATATGCTGTCCTCATTGAGTTCTTTGCGTCGCCCCCTCTTTTTGTTCTGTACTTAAGGCCATCCGTACTTGCACACGCTTTCATCTGCAGTCAATACCTATTGAGCTGTTTGTGAAAGGGAAATGACAGCTAGTCCATAACTTCCAAGGCTGATCGATAAGTACCTGCACCAGCTCAACTTATTCCTGAATCGCACCTCTCTCCATGAACTCATCCCCGGGAAGCACCTTTTCAAGAGCAGCATACCTGATTTGAAGAGACAGCCATCATGTATGTGGAAAATGTCTGATGTTAACACATTACGAGAAGCTGTGCAATATGTTCTTTAACTTTATGAATGATTCAGTACATGATTCAAAACAAAAAAAGCAGTTTTTTATACTAGATCTTTTTGCAGGTGATACACAAGTGGATATTGTGCAGGTGTTCCGCAAGAAAATTTTAATCCGGTTAAGACTGTGAACTGCCTGCATACTGGGATTTATGTGGCGCAAATTTGTGTATGGATTTTAAAGTGTCTGAGGGCACATTCATAAATATCATGCATTTGCAAAGGTGTATATTTGACTGGTGCAAATATTTTTTCAGTAAGTGTGAAAGAAATGAGGAACAACTGCACTTTACATGGCGTCGTCTTATCAGGTGAACTCAGGTGAAGTCTTTGATCCTGTAAATCCACGGTGAGTCATGAAGGGAAGATGTAGGTGAAAGAGAGGCGGTTAAAAGATTTTTAAGTAGTGAGTCAACAACTGACTTAACTGACTGATATAAGTTTGCTGAAATTAATATTTAGTACATGTGGACAGTCTGTTTGACGGCTTTTATAGGTGTTTGTACATGTTATGTATGTGCTTGAATTTGTATATATAGCTATAAAAAATATTTCTTTGTGTCTTCGTGTTAGTGTGCATCTCTATATTCCTGCTCTGTGCTTGTATTTGGCCGTTAATGGCTTGGCATCTCAGAGGTGCAGTGCAGTCACAACAAAGCCTGCAGCCCGAAGAAACAGACACACTTGTCCCCCGAGTCTAGGGATGTCGACACAGAAGACAGAAGAGTCTTTGAGGGCCAAACTAAAAAAGCACAGGGCCAGGAGCTAAGGAGAGGAAGAAAAATGGAGGCAAAGGGGGGGAATAAATGATAAATATCTTTGCTTACTTTTTTTCAAACCTGAGAAAAGAAAGCCCTCCCTTGCGGGGCTTGAAATGCTGAACTTTGTCTAGGTCCGGTTGCGACCAGCCAGGAGGCAGCTGTGGCTCCAACACTTCGCTCTGTATCTCTGACTCTCTATCCCTTTCTGATGCTTTCTCCCTCAACCTCCTGTTCAAAGCAAAGTTGGCTCCTTATTTATGTGCAAATTTGCTCGTAGGCCCTACGAGGGTGGCGCGCATGCTGAATCTCTCCTTTCTGGGCTTTAGCAGATTATCCCGCTGCTCCCTTTGGTCCGCGTCGCCCTAAGCCCAGCTGCCCCGACCTTTTGTCATTGAGACTTTCTCTTCTCGCCTTGGTGTCTTTCTTTACCTCTCCCCCCACCACCCTCCCCCTTCCACCATCACTCTGTACCCCCCCCCCCAACTCTCCTATCCTGCTCTAGATGCCACAGCCATCACCCCCTCCTCCTCCTCATCTTCCTCCTTGCCCCTCCTTCTCCATCTTGTCCCTTGCCTCTCTCCTCTGTCTTCTGCCTCCCTCCTTCACTCCCTCTCAAAGGGCCATTATATCGCTCTCTTCATGGACAAAGGACCCTGGAGAGACAGAGGGAGGGAGAGAGAGAGAGAGAGAGAGAGAGAGAAAGGAACATGGCTGGTGCTTTGCTGCTCTCTCATTCCTAATCGATGAAAGTGGCCCACGTGGAGCTCTGAAGGCTAATCGATACACGTTTTTTCCTTTTTTTTCCATCCCTATCTTTTTTCTTGACCCTCCGTTTTGTTGCTGACTCTGACAAAACGCAGTGGCAGAGCAGAATAAGGGCTGGGTGGAGAGGTTGGAGGATGTGTTTGGAGGGGACACCCCCTGATCACTTCTCTCTGGGGTTCCAGAGGATTGGTTATATACGTGTTTTTTGTAGGTGTGTGTGTGTGTGTGTGTGTGTGTGTGTGTGTGTTGGCCTGTGCAGAACAAGTTTGTGTGTGTAGGGAGGGGTAGAACAGTGGATGCTTGGAAAAGCAGAGCTGACGAGAAATAGAGAATTTAATCAACAAAGTGACCTCCTCCGACCCCATCTGTATCCCTACAGCAGTGTCCTATGCATCTGACACATTTGCCCCTTTTCTCTTACCGTTGCCTCCCTGCCGGGTTAGGTTGCTGAGCAAACAGAAGGCAAAAAGTTGACTCTTTCTCTGCCTCAGCTCGCCGTATGGGTGCATGGAAGGATTTGGGACGCCTCAGTCTGCTAAGCCACTTCATTGTATTCTTCTCCATCTTCCCTCTCTCCCCTCTCCCCTCTCTCTGTCTTTTTGCTGTGCTCACACTGTCTACGTCTGGGCTCTGTCTAGTCCGCATAAATATAAAGGCAGCATTGTCATAGAAAGGCCACACATCTGTTTGACAGTCATAAAGTTGATTTTTTGCAGTTTTACCGTCGTTAGACAGTGGACATAGACCAATATTTTAGTGTTACTAACATTTTGACACCAATAGAAATATGTAATAAGGATTTTTTTTTACATTAATTAACACAAAACATCTTTCATGTGTTTTGTTAGAGCTTGACAATGCATACAGAATTTTTTTTATCCTTTTTGTGCTTCATTAGGCAGGCACCTATTGTACAAAACACAGTGAGTGCAGTTAATAAAGTAAGGCATTCTAGTCTACTAAGTAAATTAATTTGTGACAGGTGCAACTCCTGCTACAAACTGCATTGGGTACCTGATGGTCATTTTCACTGTGATACAGTGTGCAGGAGATTTTCACTGCTATTTAAGAACATTTTTAATCTTCTTTTATTAACAGTGATGGGTTTTTTCTGTAGTGGTCTTTTGTCTATAAAGTATAAACGTATTTGTATGTATCTCTGTATTCCTGTACTTTCTACTGATCGCTAAACATTTACTCACATGCGCTTTCACTCACATAAAACATATGTATGTAAATTTTTAGTATAAACAAAATGACAGTTTGTGCATGCAAAGTAACCATGATCCATCAATGATCAATTGTTGTAATTAATCATTCAATAGTAGGTGTCATAAAATAATTGTTTTTCATTCGCAATCCTTTCTCTGCAAAGTTCACATGTTTTCAGGCACGTTGCTATTTTGTAATACACCGTAAATTAAACTTTTAAATGAATTGGATGACATAAAAATCAAATGAGGTAAAATGGATTTAGACAGAGGAAATATGTTCTCTCAGTCTAATTCTCCTTCTCACATACACATCATATATATATATATATAAACACTGCACCTCCAGGACCTTGTGCCTCCCTCCTCATCACTTCACACACCTGTCTAACTGGATATTTAACAGCTTTTTCCCTTCCCTATCACCATCCGAACACCAGCAGAGAGAAACAATTATGCTCAACTCTGCCTCTGAAATGACAATGCGACAACCTCTTCACTTTACACCACCCGACTATTAACCGTATGTGGTAATTACCTTTCTGCAGCATCTTCACAGTCACTTTATTAGTCTCCTAACAAGGGTTTTTAAAATATAAATAGCAGCCAATGAAACGGCAGTTAACCTTGCAAATAGGTATAAATGACTGTCCGGGAGACTAGGGTACTGACAGTGATCGTCAGAGCGAGGGAGGGAGAAAAAGAGTGTGAAAGATGGGGATAAAGAGGAGAAAAAAGCAGTAAGAGAAACATTTGGGGAATGGTGGGAGATCATCTAGCCCATAGGCAACTTTCTCCCACAGGTCATTGTTTGTTGTGTCTGCACTGAATCATTGTTTGGCCCCTGTTAACCTCTTGGCCCTCTGTGCAAGAGCGGGAAAGGATGGGCGGATTCAAAATGACAGACATGGCCCAGTGACATGGGAGGTGAGGAGTGGTTTTAACAGGGGCTTAGGGGCAGTTGAGATCGTCACTGTCTGGCAAAAAAGAATATGAGGGGGGCTGCAGGGGCTGTGTATGTACGTAAGAGAGATGGAGAGAATGTGTCTCTGTGTGTTTGAATGGGAGTGGGGTATATCTAGCTGCCCAGAAGGGGGTGCCAGCCCAAGCTTAGTAATGTCATCTCTGCTGTCTGTGTACCTGAGAAACACAGCCCTGACGCTTGTCCTATTCTGGAGTGAGCTTACAAACTTGCAGGATTTTACTCAATTTACATTGTTACGCTGCATGAAACTCTATTGCCCAGTATACTTAAAGTTACTGCAAAATTGTCTGTATGCTACATTTTGAGCAGTTTAGCATGAAGTCCTCTGTGGTATATCGTAATTCCTCTACCAACTGTTCCTCTGTTACATCCATACTTCCTTTTCTCACCATGGTGACTGATTTCAGACCAGTATCCCTGATTTTGGACCTGCCGAAGTATGTCCAATGACAGCATTCACTGCCAATGCAGGTTGTGGTGTGCCCTTTATGTATTGAGGTGGGAAGTACTGGTTTGGAGTCAGGTTGGTGGATAGGTGTGTCTGACCTTCATGCAGGAGACCATCAGAGAATGTGTCCTATCACAGACCTGCAATTAATGGTCATCTTTTTATTAACAGTAACCATTATATATTTCTTTAGTTGCCTAACCTTCACCATACCATTTTTTTTTTATGTTTTTTCCTGATTTTAATTAAGGTCTAAGGATAGAAGATGTGGTTTCCTGTGCAGATTGTATAAACTTGACTTTACTTGATTTGTGTTGTGACACTCAGGTTCTATGTGGAGTTTTCCGAAAGTCCTTGTTATTAATGACACCGGTGGCCGTTAAGTGGATTGCAGTCAGCATCCTGTTGCTCTCACTCCACGAGACTGAACATGATTTACAGTCATATTTAGGATAATGTTACTTTGTGTAATATCTGTCGACCATTCATCCGCTAACATTACGAAGCAGCCAATGACAGATCCATGCCGCGTAGCTAAAGTACAGCTTGCTGGTTAACCTTAGCTTAGGTTAGCTAGTTGCCTGCCCCTGCATTGTATCACTCTTCGATAGAATGCAATTATTATACATCTATGCTTTGTACCATTACATCATATATTGTTGGCTATAATCAGCGCCATTTCTATTTAAGTTTTCATGTCTAAAAATAATCAAAATGTGTTTTTAACTTAATATACATAAAGTCTTTCCATGCCAGTTTTTGTCATAGGACCTATGCACCAGCACCAGCTTGGATATTAAAGTTTAGACTGTCTGTAATGAAGGTTCTCTTCATTACTAGTATTGGTAGCACAATGTGCATACAATACTGGTAAAAGAAATAAATACACAACACACACTCGATGATTGAAGGCTTTTATTTCAATTGTTCCATGATGTGTGCTTCAGATAGCATATTGCTTCGCAGCTGGACGTGATTGAAGGCCAGCCCTGGGAAGACAAAACATTAGTGTGGGTAGTTGGGTACTTTAGCATAATCTGCTCATGGGGTATTACCGTGGCCAAATCGATGGACTAAATTTACTGTTATTGTCAATGTTGGAGTGTGCAGTGGTATAATGTGCATTGCTGTGTTTGTGTCACTCACCTCTGTATCTCCTCCTCGGGGTGTTCAGGCTAAGTGAGGCTATCTGAAAAACACCTGGTTGTTGCACCTAACCTCGTCCTCAAGTCTCCTGCTGTTAGAGTCCACCCGCTACACAACCATCCTAACACTATCAAACACAAAAACGTTATCCAGTGTAGGAAGATCCCCCTTCAGCTTTCCTTTCTCTCCATGGTGACAAAATTTAGATGGCTTTTGTCCCTCACAAAACCACTGTTACTTCATGGATAGATAGGAAAATCCTATGTCGCTTTACATGGGGACACACCACTTCCTTCATACGAATGACACCTCCTCTTATGTGTCCAAGAATTACAGGATTGCGAGAACAGGCCGGCTAACCCCTGAGAGCCTTACCTGTGCTCCAGTCAGGAGTGAAACAGCAACTCTTTGCCACACATTGAGAGCCAGTGGGAGCAGGAAGCTGGAGCAAGGTAGCCCTAAGAGGATGAACAGTGGGATTTAGAGTCCTGTGGGTAGGGCAGAAAGCCAGATATTCTAGCTGAAAGTCCTGTGGATCAGATGAAGCTGTCAAGCAGGGCAGTGAGATGAGAGAGCCATGGGGAGATGGAGCTTGGAGATGGAGGCCAGGCAGGGAAGCTCAGCGGATAGCAGAGACAGAGAGCTTAGGGTGAGGATCAGAGTTGTTTTACAGGAAACTGTCAAAGGTAGGGAGAGAAGGGGAGCTGAGAATAGCGTGTGACTTGAGAATCAATGAGGTGAAGAAATGGAAAGTTTAACACCAAAAATTCCCACAAAGATCAGATTAAGAAACTAGGTTAAACTCAGTTTTGGCTTCATTTATATGATGCGTGTGGCACTTCAGTTGTACAGGAAATAACTGTGTGGAATCAGGTTAAGTTCCTGAAATCGGCTGCCACCTCAAACTGAAAACCATTTGAGTAAGAAGACATAAAGATTCAGGCAGTGAAAATCTCACAGTAGACTCGACAAGACATATGAGCAGTGTTTAAGGTGTCGTTGTGTGTCTGGACTTCACTCGTCTGGGGAGCCTGGGAAAGTAGTGTTAAATTACACAGAAGGAGATAGCGGGACCCTGTCAGGACATGGTGTGGCGTTGTGGAGAGTGCAGTGGATGGACGTGGCACTGGTTTGTGCCCCCCGGAGTGCCCTGTCAAACCTCATGACTGCATTGTGCAAGCGCACACACACACACACACACACACACACACACACACACACACACACACACACACACACACACACACACACACAGGGGAAGAGGAGAGATTAAAGGGCACGTGAGAGAAAGAGAAGCACGGACTCTATCTCCTTCCCCATTAACCTCTGGAGATTTGCGCACTTTAGACTCTTTTTGAATTCACTACTTTTTATCCTTGATGGAAACTATTACAAGGTTTGAAAATCAAAGTATCCAGTGCATCTATTGGATGAAGGTGTGGCGAAGCACAGATTAAATGTTTGTTCAATTTTAACAAACGTACATTTGAACAACATAACATGGTGTGTTATGTTGTCACTTTGTAACTCAATTCATAAAAATAAAGATACTGGAATATGCTCAGTATTAGTATATTTTGATGGCAAACACATGCCAGCTAACTGCTTAACAGAAACAATAGATGGCTGAAATCTGCATAGGTTCAAATGTCACTAATAAATAGTTGCAGATATTTTATCTGCCACCTGGGTCAGTAAAGGTAACCACATGCTCTATGTTAACAAATTTATATATATATTTTTTAACCATACATGTGTTTTTTCTCTGATAGATCAAAAGGTTTAAGTGTTGACGAGTCTGTTACCTTATTCAAACCTGAATTACAACTTTCTCGCAGCTGCTACCAAGTCCGACACTGAAACTCCATATAAAGTTCAACACTCAGCTTTTTGATCAGCAAAGCATTGATCATATAGAGCCGGACAAACTGTTGTACTAGTAAACCAGCAACAAGCATTAACAGTGTCGGCTGTCTTAAGATAAAGCAGAGGTTTTCTTCTCACTTACCTACCTTGAGTGTTAATGCAAAGTCACTTAAGTGTCATTAAGACTAATTAAGAAGTATTAATGATGCATGTGCTTTAAGAATTCAAGACTCCCATGCACTTTTAAAAAATAATAATGGACTCCTCAGAAAGTGTTACCATGCTGTATTGACATGGGTAATGTATCTATGTCCTTGTTCCTTTTCTGTTATCTTCTGTGTCTACCCACCAATTCTGTCAAGCCTCCATTGTCTGCTTCAAGGTGCGACAGAATGTCATTCAACTCTTAAGTCTGATGCTTTATTGTACTGTGTGGAACTAAAACCTTGACGGTTGAAAAGTTGGTGGTTAGCTGACAGACATGGTCAGACCTTTAGCTTGGGATTGTTGTATACAATTGATGAATGTCTTCATCTGGCATGTCTGCAGCATCGCTGTTGAATGAGGTGAAACAGCATAGAAGTGGAACATTTCTTTGATGGTTAGGATTTGGAGCAAATTGCATTTTGACATTCAGCATATTCCGTGACACTTCAGGGGTTACAAATCGGATTAATAAACGCTTAATTACTTTAAAAGGAAATTCCTCTGGCATTAATCGAATATTAATCACTGCATATCGTTGTCTTTTATTCACACTTAATTACCATGCTTTTCCGCTATTTGCCTCTTTTTTCTGTTTTCTGGGGTGTGCATGGATAAAACGGTTAGTGTTCTGCATGGCTGAATGACTGCCTTTATTTTGAATACACTTCATTATCTTCTATATCCATCTATATTTTTACTGGATTAGTGAGACCTTGAATGCATATTTTATGCAATACTAGATGTTAAAAGACATTAAAGTGATGAGTTTTGAACCAGATTAATACAGGTCAACCTGAATGGTTTACGATTCTTGTTAATGTAGATTTACAGGTTAAGGTTCCCTCTCACGCCCACTACTCATCCATTACCTGTGGCTATTCAAGGAGATGGACACTTTTGCCAACCTATCACATGTGGAAGCTTAGGCATTTGTCTCCGGGGCACTGACTGACCACACGAAGGAAGCTTTGCTGTGTCCAACCCGAATATCCCCTGACATGTCGCTCCGGCGCCTGGAGAGTATAATTCAACCTGATTGGCTAGCTCTGCTGGAAGGCATGATTTCGGCCTGTCCAGCATCATACATCACTGTGGCCCAGGGGCATCGTGGGATGGGGCGAGGAGTGTGTTATCCTGGTCCAGTTAACACCGGTGACTTCGATCACCGGTGTTAACAACTAATAGGAAAAACCTATTGGTTGAAACAAATCATGTGATTTTTAGGTGAAAAACCTTCCATTCTAACATATTCTAGCTCGTATCCATAGAGTGACTTTTCTCTGTCATGTCTGTCTGTCTTGCTCTCACAGTTTCCTCCCTAACCCTTCACATGCTCACATACACATATGTGGAAATGTTGTGCGCTCTAGCATGTGCTCCTCTTTTGCTTCTCAATTGTGACACAAAGTGCTGTGGGCCAAACTGGGGAGCGCGAGGGATGCTTAGCCCGATTCTGTCTCTCTCAATGCCCCTAGATGCCCTGCAGGCTGGAGAAGATGGCCTGGGAGACTTCGACATGTGCCCTGCTTCCATCATATATGACCAGTCCACTCCCTTAGCACTGCAAAACTATAGTACTCTGTCTCTCATTGTAAAAATAGATCAATTAAATGTTTTATGGCTTTGTTAATGGTCTCTGACATTTGAGCTCCAGTGAAGTTTTTCTTGGGCAGTGAATGAATTGCCAGTGAACCAGGAATCCTGTTATTTCACTGATGCTCATGTTATTATGTTTTGCTCTCACCGTATTGCTTCTTCATATTGGATTGTGTACATAAAAATGTCTTTGGTGCAAGCAAAGTAATATTCCTCAGAGTAAAGAATTAGCTATGTTTTTGTTTAGTTTTTTCGGTTTTTTTGTAATGTCATGAAACCTCCCCTGTCTCTGATATCAGTAATAAGAGAAGAACGTGCATGGAGCGCAGCAGGAAAGTGATTAATGTACTGCAGTTCCTATGCCACATCCTGGCACGATTCATCCTCCGGTAGGTATTACCAGCTGGTTCTCCTTCCTTCCTGCAGAGAGTAGGAGTACCCATCTTCACTGTAATAACATCAGCAAATTACAATGTCTACAAATGAACTACCCAACCCCCCCCCTTTCCTTTACCATATCATCTTCAAGGTGGGGGGAGAGGGTGGTGGGGTGAGGAGAGATGTAGAGCGCAGCCAATTATCCCCTAATTAACGCTGATACCTCCCCCATGGACAATGTCCCATCTCATCAGTGGGCCGCCCCGTCTTAATGTTAGGTGCTAACTGCCTCCCTCGCATATGTCAGTCCTCGTTAAGGGACTATGCCGTGCGGTAATGTCCTCCCGTTTAATGGCTTGTAAAAAGATGGTTAACACTCACTATTTGGCTTCCCTCCTTTTTTCTTCTCGCCACCATAGCTAGATGACAGATACAGTATGATCGAGCACTCTTTGGGGGGAGATAATTGCAGGCAGAGAATACCTTGGTGTTTGAACTGAGATAGTTCAGAGAAGGTAAATGATTGGCCCCTTGGCTATATGTTATACTGTTAAACCAGTCATAGTCACAATTTGGCTACGGGTGACTCGTTAGGGTGAGCGTTGTCTGGCCAGCCACAGGCTAAATAGATATAAGGTTAAAAATGATTAGTTGTACTTTACTAAATTATTCATCAGCCTGCTTTATTAATAAAATACAGTTTTACCACACATATTCCATAATCATTAATAATGACCATTGACACATGAGTGCACATAGGCGAAACCTTAACTGCAACTCCCTATCTGAACAATTAAATGTTTTCCTTTTTGAACTTCACTTCTGCATTCATTAACCAATACCCATGTCTTAGAAATCTATTAGGCAGCATAACTTTACTCTGCCATTAGTCTGCAAGGCAGTAAAAGCAAATTAACTGTCACTTCTCAATATGCGTGTGTTTTTTCCCCAAGACAACAGCAAGGATTCTTCTAATGCCAAGAGCTGTGCTTCTTTTTGCTTTCTGCATCTCCTCATTCACCCTCATTCCATCCCTCTCTCTCTACATCTATGCATTCGTGTTGTATTATGAAAAAAGCAAATACGATTATTTTTGATTTCCCGTTTGCCTGAGCAGTACATTTGGCCCACCCCTCTCTTCCCCGACCCTCTTGATTGAGGGCTAATGAAAAAGCTGTCCTGAGCGTCGCTCCCTCCCTGTATCCATTAAGAATAATTAGACGGGAACAATTTTGATGCCTGTAACCTCGGCGAGTGTGGCTAATGGTGTTATAAATTGCTCCTTGTCCTGGGCCCTGCACACATTGGCGTGCAGTGGTGGGGGCGAGACGCTTAATTCAAAAGCACTCTGTCAACAGCACTGATTTGTGTGGTTAATGAGAGCGTTTAAAACAACAGGCGCAGCTCATGCATCCAAATGCCGATGGCAGGAGCAGGTTCGATAAAGAGGCTTGTCCACCATAATTAGCCGCGACAAACGCCCAGGATTAAGAGACAGGGGGCTGAACATAGTGTGCCCTCTTTAAATATGCCCCGTTTGCACTCACTCTCCCTCTGCCTCTCTTTGACTGACTCTCTCCTTATATTGTCTTTTTAACAGCATGACTAACTACATTATTTCTATCATCTGTCTCTTTTGGTCTGACAACTTGACCGCCATCTTTTCTGTTATAATTAATTAATTGCAGCTTTTCTTTCTTTCTTTATCATGTATTTGTTTCCGAGGCAATGGAATGATTTGAGTCTAATAAGGCTCTCTGGGACAGGGACTGCTGGTGGTGGTGTTCAGACCTTACTAGCAGGGATACACATGCTCATCTTCACTCAAATTTTTCTCACACTCTCCAGTGAACTGCTCTGTCTGTGTCCCCTCCACCAGTCCAGTCTCTATTTATACTCCTTTTCTTATCTTTATTTTGTTTTAACATCCTCTCCCATGTGTTGTTTCTAGACTATAAGCTGCTGTCCCTTCTATACTTCACTCGCTGGCTTTTACAGTCTAACAGTGAAAGGGTCAGATGGCCGTATGCCTGCCGGTTAAAGGCCTCAGGCTAAGAGGAAGGAGAGTCATAAAAATGTAGCAACGAAAGCTGTCCCTTTTTGTACTGAATTTAAAAAAGGGACTGATATTCAGAGACAAGAAAGTGAACGTGTTTAATAAAATTTTTGTAATAGCTAAGAAAAAGGAGAGAAAATTTGACAAAACACTGATATAAACGGGTTTGGAGATTGACTCTGGAATCATGGACTTTCATGGCAATGGACCTGAAACTGTATAAAATAGTTAAAATGAGGGTAACTTTTATCCTTGCCAGTGTGGTAAAGGAGTCTCTAATATATTTTAATCAGCCACGTCCTGCAGAAGGTCTTCCAAAGGACTGTGTCTGTGTCTCTGTAATGGATGGAGCAGGAGAAAGTGACAAAGCCAGGCCCACTTTAAAAGGTGTTCAATTCCTCTGTAAATGCATGCTGACAAGATTAATTGAGCATTACAAATGGTAAACTCTGAAACCCACACCTCAAAAAACGGATGCGCATGCACACAGATACACACAGATGCAGGTGTTGACACACTGATGTACATCCCCACACAAACGCGCATAAACACACATCCAAACACTCATCTATGCATACAGACACATACATATTGTGTTCATAAACATATATTAGTCTGCACATACCCACAAGCATGCACACCACTGTGCTTGCTTGCACACACACAAACGCACATGCATGCACACCCCTGCTGGCCTCCCTCAGCCTACTTCCACGTGTCTTGCCCAACACAAATGACTTGATGGGCAGTTAAATGCAGGGGTCGGGGGTTAAATGAACACCGTTGTTTATGAGGATGTGGTGTGAATCCATTTGCATTCTAATATTCCCTCTATTCTGAAAGACACACACATGCACACACACACACACACAGGGCCCTTTACGGGGTGCGAGAGGAGGGGAGATGACTGGTGGACGGCTTGTTTTAAAATCCCATTATCAAGTTATTTATGGTATTCATGGCCCGACAACCTCTGTGACCTTGTTTTGTTAAACATGAACCAGACACGATTCCAGCACGTGGTGCTGCCTATTAGCTTTTGTTTTCAATAGCCTTAAAATGTCAGCAACTTCAATCACCCCTTGGGCAGCTTTACACTTATGTGTTTTGGCCCTCATCAAATGGACACATGGTCACATACACAAACACAGTCTCACACATGGACATCCACACCCATAAGGACACTTGCATGCACACACAGTAATTCGCGCACATAGAAGGCCTGCATGTAAACATGCAATTCAGAAATGTACACACAAGCAAAAACACAACTTCCAAGTAACACAATATTCAAAATGCATACATAAGCACAGATTCCTACTCTGTCAACCAAGGCATCCAGACAAACATCATCCCATCCCAGACCAGATCCCATTACTCCATGTCTGTATTTGTGTTTGTTTGGAATTTAACCCAATCTCTATGGCTAGTCATGAGTTGACTTGACACACAAGGATGAAATCCATGCAAATCTCAACAACCTCTTTACCCTAATGCTCCTGCTTAAACATGGAAGTCCCATTCGTTTCCCTCCAGCTATCAGCGCTGCACATCAGACGTCGACCACTCATTACGTGACAAATGAAACAAAACAAACTGAAGGATTATTCAAAGACGCTGCTGTCCCCATGACATGTGAGAGTTTCTGGTGGGAGATGGGGGAGTATGATGAAGAGTAAGACAGACTTCACTTTGAAGGGTCAAAAGGGCATGTGTTTGAACTGTTCATTTATATTTTACGGTGTATATTCCCTTACTCTGTGACCTGCATCAGACCTGCCCTCATTGGCTGAGCAGTGTGTCATAGCTGGGGCATGAACATTTGGAGATGTAAGCATCACCCGGCCCTTTCCATCATGCTTTGCCATATTCAGGGATCTGTTTTCGTGAACCCTGCGGCGCAGCGCTGATCGCAGTGAAGTGTGTCCTGCCCTATCCCTTTCCTTTTTGTCATTCGAATTGAGGGTATAAGGGCAGAGGATGTTGTGTGCTGTACAGATTATAAGGCTTCTTGAGCCAAATTGTGATTTGTGATATTGGGCTATATAAATAAAACTGACTTGACTTGGCTTTTAAGTTGAATTAACTTTTTTTGACATGTTGAAGGTCTCCTGGTCACCATGTTTATCTTGCGTAATATAGTGTGCGATTATATCATCACAATGATCCATACAATAACCACCTGTTGTTAAAGGGTGATTCTAGTATTTCTAAAACCTGGGCCCCATTTTAACAAATTTTGGTGTCTAAATGACTAATAGCTAGCAAAGGTTTTGGAAAAGTACGTCCACTAAAAGTGCTTGTTTTTGCCACTGACTGGCTCATATTGTTACTCTAAGTGTCTAAGTGTTCTGTACAGAAAGAATCCCTACAGAAACAGACCTTTTTGTTAAAGGTTAGGTTTAAGAGCTTTGTTTAACCACAAACAGTCATCATCCTGCAACATCTCACCTCTCACGAGATTTCAGTGCGAGGCTTTTAGCTGGTGCCCTGGTTACCCAGTGTTTTGGATGGACAGTCCTGAGGGAGTTATTAGCAGAGGGAGAAGAAGTTCTGTTTCAATGTGTCAGTATTTACATCCCTGTTGATTTGCAGTAGAAACTGTAGAATAATTCATCAAAACCACAAGTTTGATGTGCACATAAGCTCGTATGGTGTTTGCTGCTCAAAATTTAACCAGCAGATCTCCCGAGTTTAATTGTCGTTTGACAGTGCACATCATCCGCTATACCCATGACTTTATGAAATAAATGAATGTTGTTTCAGAACCTTTTATTGCAAATTCTACAACAATCTGAGTCAGGGTTTGCATTTCACCCTTTGAGTCCACCACCTTTTCTTATTTGTAGTGTTTGTGGGAGAATATAGTATTAGCCTGTGTACTCAAAGCACATGCTAGTAAGTAGTCTCTCAGCAGCGATAACGTTAAATAACAGTTCATCATTTCCATTCAAAATAGCGAGAAATTGAAATGCTGGGAGGCTCTCGGTGAACACAGTATTGTTAATTGTAAAATTCCATAAAGACCTTTCCAGCTCCGATACTTCATTCCTCAGGTTGCTCCCCTATTTAATTACACCATTCAGTGTGTAAATAGATTATGACTCTGCCTGTTTCAATAAGGAACCGAGATAACATCCTACAGTTCTACAATATTCCTTGATTCCATCATCTCTTTCTTATTTGCCCGCAAAACTCTCGGCAAACGCATGTATTTGAAGAGGGCAAAAGTGAAATCAAGCCACAGACTGCCCCTGTGTGTCTTACATTATTCAACGAGGCTCCAGCTTAGAGCGTAGAGGATTAAATCCTCCACATTTTAACATGTGCCAGCTAAAAGACTTGAACACTGGTGTGGGCCAGTGCCACCAGGCAAAGAAAAAAAGACTAAACAGACTAAAACAACAAGTTAAGCAGCCCTCGTGTACTTCGTGATACTTTTCGAACCCTTTGAGAAGATCAAGCCGAACACAGATTAACATTTAGTGATCAAATGGCAGCTATAGGTCTGCCACAGGCCATACTTCTCAAACTACTCAAAGTCAATCCATTATATATTGTCTAAAAAATATAGTTAATAGTCTTAGAATTGAATACATTATCCTTTGTTTGTGTGCAGCCTGCAACACTAGCCACTGAACCAGCACATTTGAATGCTGATCTGTTCAGTCAGTCTCTCTAAGACTCAACACACACTTTTTTCAAACATCTTTAAAACTATCATATTAAACATCCTGTTTTACAAACTGTTGACCAAAATCTCTCTTTGAATGGAAGAGCAGATAAATACACAATTACAGTAAATGTTAAGCAAACAAAGCAAGAGTAATTAACTTACAGACAAAATGTAACAACTCATAAGAAATCCATCATTTAAGTCATATTAATTTAAAGTCCAGCTGAAATCAAATTGTTTTCTTGGTCTGTTTTTGGTTTCAAGATGGCTCTCTCTAATTTTGCATTAATTTGACAGAAAACTGTATAGCTGCACGCATTAAACAGTATTTTCTTCATTCCTATTAATAATAAAAACCATTCAAAATGAATAAAAAAAAGTTGTTGACATTATTATTATCTACCGAACCGGTCGAGCCGGATGACCGCACACCCAGAGCCTGGTTCTGCCTGAGGTTTCTGCCTGTTAAAAGGCAGTTTTTCCTTGCCACTGTCGCCTAGCGCTTGCTCATTATGGAATTGTTGGGTCTATACATATAGAGTTGGTTTAGACTTGCTCTATATTAACAAGTGCTATGAGATAACTTTGTTATGATATAGTGCTATATAAATAAAATTGAATTGAATTGAACGAAGCCTGGAGTCACAGCTGTGGTTCTGCGCTCCGCTGGCACAGCTGTTGGCTAAACCACTGGTTCTTTCGGCCCTCGTACTCACGGCGTGCGCGCTATATAGATGGTGAAACAGGTTGCTGGTATTGCCACCTTTGGCTGTCACAACATGGGAAATCTTACATATTATTGATGTTTGCGCCGCATCAGATGATTTATAGCCAAACCAGGTCCGAATCACAGAAGTACTCCCCATTTCTGGTATAAATATTTCCACCTCATTATCTCTACCTGGTTCCGACACACCATTAATTTCTTTTCAGAGAATAAGGACCCTTCTTCTCACTGTTCTGTCTTGCTGATTGAAGTCTGATTGTGTTGTGACCGGTGTTCCTTTGTCAATAACTGTAGCGGTAAACTGCCTCTCGCTTTATAACTTTTCGCGTGTGAGGCTTTATAACTGACGTTGAATTTTTGTTCACGTGAATACTATAGTGAAAATGCTTTGTTTTCTTTGCAACAACGTAAAGACAGGTATTCAGACCAAGATGGAACTTTTGAAAAAAAAAACTAAAGGCCTTAGTGTTATTTTTAATACTCTAAAACATTTATCATGGTAATGACGGCATTACAAAATCCATGTCATGGCAGAACGTGACACCGGTGACGGTGAAGAAACCGGTATACCCGCCCACCCCTAGTATAGGTACAGATCTGTATATGTGCTAATGTAAATTGCACATTTGGCATTCATTCAAGTAAAGGAGATGGAGGTGAGAAGACTAAAAGAAAGTTCACCTCTAATTTGTCTCTTATTGATTGAGAGATAGAGACACAGAGGCAGATGAGCAGAGAGGCTGAAATATTGATAGCACATTGATCATAGTTGAGTCACCGCCATCAAAGTGACATCTATTGGAAAGACTATGTGGAAAACCGCTGAGCATGCAAGCTCTAACACAAATTTCCTGTGTGTGTGTGTAAGCAGTCAAATTTATTATCCTCTGGGAAGCTCTCATGGAGAAGCTAAAAATGGATTTTCTGAATCTCCTCCAGGCCGATAAGTTGGTCATATTTTTCACACAGACAGAAGTTTCTCCATGTGTGCTCTTCTGCACTGAGAAATGGTTCAGACTCCAGCAACAGTTTTTCATAATCTGGCTGTTGTGTAGCCAATAAACTCAAAGCAGACTTCAGTCGCACACACCAGAGTTCAAACACATGTCACCACAGCCGAAGCATCAAGAAGTGATAACAAGGCTTACATTTTTTTACTTGATTTAAGTATTGCAGTGCAGTTGTATGTATTGAGCATGACATTACAAGTGCCAAAGATAATGGGAGGGCTTCAATTCTCAGTATCGCTCTGTGGGTGAAGCATGATGGTTAAGGATTTTCTTTCCACTTGTACAACCCAAACATCAAATAAGGTTGCAGAAAGCCTCCAATGCCTCCGTCATATATTTTGTTAAACATCACAATTAATGTACAGAAGACAGGCTTGTGCTGGCAGCATGATTATGTGAAACAAGCATCCAACAGAATCAAGAAAGCTTTGTAGTACTTTTTTTGGTATGGTCTTTATGAACATAATAAGACTGTAAGACTTTGGTCTCTGATCTTTATGGGGAAAAACCTGTAGTTCATCAGGGAGACGTGGATCAGTCTTTTGTTGGTCTTTAACACTTTATTTTTTTTCTTTCTCAAAGAGTGTTAGATTTTGAAATGCCTGTCTTTTCTAGAATAAACAGTGAATCTAATTAAAGTTTATGTAGAGTTTTTTTGTTATTATAGAATTTGTGAAATTACTCTGACACAAGTTCTTGTTTTAGGAAATAAATGAAAATTGGTATAGTCTTCAGTAGCCAGCCTCAGTAATTCAATTCAGTAGAGCTTTTCCATAGTGGACACTTTTGCAGGTGTAATTAATAATGATAATCATCGCTGCATTCAATTCCAGTTTCAAGGCTCTGTATTATGCATGCTGGCTCAGTGGCACAGCTTACTGAGCCACCAAAATGGAAATAGCTGGTTGTGTCATTATTGTCACTAGTTTAAAAGAGAGCAGACTCTTGGCTGTTTGGTAACTGCTACTCGGCCGGCTTTAAACACACACTCATTCGCACTATACACAAGCATATAAAGTGCGCACACACACACACACACACACACACACACACAGTGTTTCCTCAGGCTGTCTCTTCAGGCAAGGTTTGGAAAACCCAGCTGCAGTGTCACCTCTACCACTACTCATTATGCATGGCTGTGATGCTGATTTTGTGTGTGTGCGTGTTGATTCTCAGTTTGAGTTGGCTCACTGTTGGGATGCAACACACTGAGACACAAAAGAAGAGAACACTTATTTTTTCCTTGTGTCCATTCTAGTACCATATGAACAGTCTTTTCTTTGTCTTTTGCTCTTGCAGTTCAACTAAACTGCCGTCGCCCTTCATTTGCTTCTCTGCCTCGGTCTTCTTGTTTGACATCTTTTCAGTCTCTCCATAGGCTGGACAAAAAAAGACAACAGAGGGTGGTGTGCGTGCATGCACGTGTGCGTTTGTGCACGTTTACCGTCTTGTCCTGTGATTTAGTGCCAAGCTGGCAGCAGAGACTAGTGAATAGGGGGCCCCTTTCACACAAAGACTGCACCGAATACACACAAACACACACGCACAACTCGCAGTCAATGCCAGACTGCAGGCCACCAACTGCACACCTGGCATGCTGCTATTATGTCACCAGTGTGTGTGTGTGTGTGTGTGTGTGTGTGTGTGTGTGTGTGTGTGTGTGAGAGAGAGAGAGATTGTGTAAGTCCAGCAGCAGACACCATCTGCTCTGTCCTCTGTGAACTTGTGTCCACATCTCTCCTCTGTCCTTATTCTAGGTCACTGTATCAAAGTGTTTTTACAGCCTTTGACATTATACTTTATAATATTTCATGTGTATTGCTCTATATACCTCAGTAATACTAAATGTTCTATATATTTAATATTGCTAAATGTACATTATACCCATAGCTGTATAGTTTACATAACTGCTGTTTATTAGTTGAAGAACTAACATCTGTACTTTGAACCATAGTGCTGCTGCAATGCATCATATTACCGCCCTGCACTCTTTACTTCACTGGTTCCTGTTTATATGCAATGGCCCTATACTAATCTACAACTCTATACATAGTCTTTACTACAGCAACAAATATGTCAACTATGTACTGAATGATTATTCTATAAATTCTACACTATATATGTGAAATATCCAGTAGTGCTACTAACAGTTGTAACATCATAATAATGTTGTGTTTTTCCACACTGTAGGATAGGTCCTTTTATAAGCAAAACTCAGTACTCATGAATATGTATTACAGATTTTAAAAAGACAGTTAAGTCTTCATATCAGTTTCTCTCTTTCTCTGTTAAATACCTTTCTTGCCTTTTCTCACTTCTCTTTCCTTTTGTGATTATTCTCTTCCCCATTTGTTTGCGCCCCCCCCTCCCTCCCTTCTGTCACATAAAGACAGTGTACTACTGTTTTTTCCTGATGTACAACCTGTAGTTGGGGGAGGGGAAAGCAGTTCCACATTCAGTCAGTAGGTGGCAGTAGGACACTTAGATTCACACCTGGACCATGTGCTCGTCTCACTGGCCTTGTTATTGTCTGTATGGCTTAACACACATACAGTCTCTCATACTCACACCAAGGGTAAGCTTGTGCCTGTTAAAATGTTTAACTGCTTTAAGTCCTCGGACTCACATTTGGCTTTTAGTTCTTCCACTCAAAGCACCACTGTGTGTGTGTGTGTGTGTTCCCCTTCCCAAGCTGTTAAGCACACCACTGCTCTGTTGTTTACATACCAACTTCCTCCTTGTTAGTCCGTGGGAGTCACAGAACATAAAAAAAATAAATGACACCCTCTTCTTTGTTATTGTTGCCTTGTAAATATTTGCAATGATTACCCGCTCAGAGAAACAATTATTTTGTTATCCCCCTTCAATTCCCCGGTGACCTTTTTTACGTGCCAACCCAGAAATGCTATTGGATAATAGACAAACAAATTAAAAACATACCTTTCAGATTTTGCTTGCATATTGTTACATATGACTCAGGTCAAAGTTACAGTGTATATCTGCTGAGTAAGATATAAAGTCATTGTTTTTTCTATATGCCAACTTTCGACCCCTTTTTACCTGTCCTAGTCGTCCTAACTTATTCTCATCTGTTTCTTTTCATCTTTCTGCGCTGCTTCTTTGATTGCTTTTCACAGTTCAATAATACTTAGTCTTTGCACAAGGCCTCCTCCGTTTCATTCCTGAGTTAAAAAAGTCTTTCATTTTTTTCATTTTTAATTTCTTTGTTTTTTTCCCCCCACATGCGTCATTTTTATATCCTCCAGGAACACAATGTGTAGCCTTTACTCTCTGCCCTGACTGTTTCAAAACCGGTCACTCTACTATTGAAGATCACTATATGACTACAAGGTTGTTTCCATAAGCCCCGATGAGTCATGATGCGCACACACCAGTGTAAAGAAAAAGAAAAAAAAGCTACAAGTGGCTCAAGTCCTCAAGTTTGTGTCTGCTTTGAAGTCTAGACCTGACGCTTGGGAGGCTGGAGAAGGAGAGATTAATTGGGCTGTTTAATCTACACAGTCCCTTGTTTGAACCCTTTCAGCTTTTTGGCAGTGTCACAAAACAAAAGCCCTTTAGATACCTGCAGGGATTAAAGTTTCTGCCATGTGGCATATTTGTGTCATGGATTTCCGCAAAGACTTCTTGAGATCAGTAAAAGGTAGATGATAAAAGTAGGGTGGCTTACAGTAGCACACTATAATAACTTTCTGAGGTTGTTTGTCATGGCAGTAAATATATCTACAACTGAATGCACTTGTATCACCTCTGTACAGATCTGTTTCCATCCCATGTGATTCATTAGCACATTTTGTTAGGTGGACAGAAGCCTGCATGCCTGCATACATACATACATACATACATATACACATACATACATACATTCATACATCACAATCCAACCCGATAACACCCTACATGTCCATCTTTGTAGAACATATAACCCTTAACTGGAATATGTTACAAAGATGCATTAAAGTTAACTTTCTTCTTCTGCATTTTCACACTTGAGGGAAGCACAACAAGCTGTAAACACAGTAAGTATCACCTCATAAACATGATAGGTCAAATATGTGTGCAACAATTGCCTATTTACACATCTTTCAGACACGAAGCAGCATTACCATTCATTCAGAGTGTGTGTCCTGCCACCTAATGAATTCCAGTCAATAATTACTCTCCTTTTAGCTGTTTTTGGTCTCCACCAACTCCTGAGGGAAATATCTGGCTATTTAGCTGCTAAATGCTCTACTAAGCCTACCAAACTTTTTGTTGAAAACAGCTGCCTGCTGAATCTGCTGCTGATTAGAGGGAATCAAAAACAGCAAACCAAACTGGTAGCTGGCATGACTGATAGCAGAGGTTCTTTGTGTAGACAAAATGTATAGATCTTAGTTTAAATTATGACCATTAAACAATGGATGGGGAAAACCTTAATTTCTTTTTTTAATTTCCACGGCCTAAGCATACGTATTAACAGCCTGTCTTCAACTGTCAGACAACATGTTTAACACATTTTTAGTCACGTGCACATTTGGTTCAAAGACAATTCATTCAAATTTGATCCCAATCATAGTCTGGCATGCAAGCAAAAAGGTGAACTCATTCTCTGTTTTCAGTTTTTCTTTCAGGCCTTTTATCTTTTACCATACA
This sequence comes from Gadopsis marmoratus, assembly GCA_036023855.1. Classification (NCBI taxonomy): domain Eukaryota; kingdom Metazoa; phylum Chordata; class Actinopteri; order Centrarchiformes; family Percichthyidae; genus Gadopsis; species Gadopsis marmoratus. Next base: position 79,060 of record JAVQJF010074308.1, read on the forward strand.
CACCCAGCACATGCACACCCACTTAACACACATCACAAGTAATTAGTTATTCTACCTGTAATTAACTTGAACCTCACATCAATGTTGTGATCAACACTGCTCATTAGCTGTAAATAAGCGAGGAACCAAAAGAGGGAGATTAATGAAGGCCTGCGGAGTGAGTATCAGAAAGAGAAGGAAACGGCAGTAAAATATATCTTGGCGAAGTCCCAACACGTTGCCAAATCTTTATTTTTAAAGTCTTTTATAAAAGAGTAACCTGTTGTTTTTTCACGAGGATAGCACCTTGAGAAGAGTTGAAGACGGAGTGAAAGTCAAACAGAGAATGAGATTATTTTAAAATATTATGCAACTGTCTCACTTTTCCTCTGGTGTTTGTCTGTTTTCCTGTCTGAATCCATTCCATCACTTCACTCCCACTCACACCCCATCATCATTCTATCCTTGTCTCTTTTGCTTTTTCTTTCCCCACTGCTGCCCTTCTTTGATCTTCCCTCATTTTCAATCAATTCCATCTCCTTCGCATTCTCATCTTTCTATTTTGGTTCATATCATTTTTCCTAGGCCAATCTCTTTCTGTGTACATCTCTCTAACTTAATCACCTTTTTGTCTTATCAGTCTCCTTTTAGTCTTTCACTTACATGATCTCACATGATTTCTTTCCCGTTCTTGCAAGTTTGACTCCTCTGTCTGTTATTAACCACTGTACTTTTTAAAAATGTTATCTTTCTCTCAATTAGTTTTCTGTCTGATGTTGAGCCACTATTCAAACGGATAGTTAAAAACATTGCTTGTGAAAAGGCTAAACCCCAGATCATTCTTCAAGGCACCTACCATCAGCTACTAGTTTATCTCCTATTCTGCTGAGTGAATAGGAAAACCCAGCAGCACAATATTAGCCTTGCAGTTATTTGCATCTGCATTTATTTATTCCTAATTTGTAAATGAACTTTTAATGATCCACAGTCCGATGAGGTTGTCTCTAATATGTTGAAATTATTTCTTAACCATGATTTGAGCTGTTTTAGTGTTGTTACACTGATGTGTGTGCCGTCTCACTATTAAAGGCTCTAGGCACTAAGATGCACAAACAAATATTTATACATTCATTCATTTACTGCTTTTACATAATTGTCCTGTGGGGCTGCTCAACCAACTCAAAGAGAATAGGTTTAGAGGCAAAGTGGGGCAGACTTCACTTGTCATGTTTTTGGAGTTATGGTGGCAGAAGCTTGAATTAGGCAGATTTCAGAAGCACTTTTGAACACAGTGGAGGTGGAGGCCTCTCTTTGACACACCCCGATTAGGACCTGGCACTGAAATGCTGGTGCGACTGTTTATGTATCTGCTCTGATAGAAACATGCATTGCAATACAGGGCTGAAGAAACTATGCTGCAGTGTATAATTTTCATAGTGTCACATTTACCTCATATTGCTCTGAAATAAACATAACATCAGACCTAAAAATTCTTAGGGGTGGGGAAAAATTGATTCATGTAAGTGTTCCAATTTTTGGGCCCAGTGCAGCACTATCTATAGTTCATATTCACAGAAGGCGGTGCTTGGGCACATTTCAGATGATTAATAACTTAATTTGCTTTCTATTTTGTGAATACTCACCATCACCTAGTGACGTTAGGAAAGCTGCGCACTGAACATCAGCCAGCAGATGAGCTGACGAACTAACACACCGCAGCACTTTACAAATCCTCCAACGCTGATGGGGTGAAGGAAATAACTCACTCCATACTCTGTCTTCTTGTTGATCCGCGTCTATACAGCGCTGTGGATAAGGATGGTTTTCCCTGGTGATAGACAGAGATGGTGTTCCCCACTGCTAAAGACATAACGTTAGTAACAGCAATGCCACGGTGGAGCACTTTATTTTCTTACTTTAGAGCAAAAGACATTCCAGCCAGTGGTGGTGGTCAGCAAATTACTTATATTCCGTAGCTGTCATACACACAAAAGACCATACCATGTTTCCAAATGAGTTCTGTTGCCTTTTGTCAAATAGAAAAGCTGTGTACTCCCACATGCTGCTTTCTATTTGTCAGACTGCATCTACTCCTGTTAGCTTAATTCCAGTACTGTTCTGTACTGCAATTCACTAGACTGAAGACATGAATGTGAACTGTTTGGCACACAATGAATTGGAGTAAGATCCTGAATATTGTGCTCTTTTTCTATTAATTGAATCAAGAATTAATTCTGAATCTAATCGTGGCAACAACAATCACAATGGTGTAGCGAGATTCCTGTAGTTCCCCACCCCTGCAAAATCCTTTTTAATATACCTGTCCTATTCAATCCATCCAATTCATTCTTGTCTTGTCAAAAGGAATGACAGAAATCACAAAAGATACTTCTGGGGGAAAAGATTCTTAAAAATATCTGTGTGTATATCTAGGAAAAAACACCCATGTCTCGTGGGTATAATCTTCAGCACTGTATGGTGATTGTGTGTGTGTTTGTGCATACGTTCTTGTGTGTGTGTGTGTTTGTCCCCCTGTGGTATATATTTTGATACCATCAGGGGGTCTGTTCACACCCCCTGCAGGAACCAGTTCTCACATAGTGGACCACCCGTGGCCACACCCATGGCCACACCCATGAGCCCCTGATATTGGGTGACATGAAAGGGCTTCGGGGGGACAACTGATGCACATAAACATACATACACAGACACTTTCTCAGAGAAATATTTAGCAAATGCTGCATACTACTGAATATGTCCTCTCTAAAATGTCCCCTCTAACACTTATGACTCAATCTCTGCTTCAGGTTGTAATTGGCATTTTCCCTTCACAAGCAAGCTTTGTTTTGTCCCACTGCAATCTAAAAACAATAATTCTCTATCACATACACAACTATATAAACATGCAATTTGAAATGCACATTTAATCCCCTTGATGGGTGTAGGTGTGTAGAGATGATGCATTTGGAAACTATCTGTTTTAAATGTGACTACAGTGGAGAAACAAAAGTGACTGTGTGTGTTAGAGAGTTGATATGTCTATATGTCTTTCAGCATTTGGAATTTAACACAGATTTTTGTATGATATTACATGGCCATGATGGACAAGATTGAAAGATAGGCACAGATGGAGCAAAGCAGAGGAATCCTCAAACTGAAAAATACATGACCTGAAAAGAGTAAAGTAGATGAGCAAAAGATCAAAGTAAGAAGAGAATTAAGGGAAGTGTAACAGAAAGAAGAGAAAAGTCAATTGGAGTTTAGTAAGGAGGAAATGATGAGGAGAAAAGAAAGGAACCAAACATGAAATAAATGGGGGGAGCATGAATGACACACACACTCTCACTTTGCAAGGTTTACCTAAAGGATTTGGTCAAATTGAATAGAGACAAAGATTGAAAGAATATTGTTGCGTGGCATGACATGTAAAGGCACACACAAACTTACTTCTGCTTCTTCATGCTGGTACATGTTAGGACATGTCTTCAACATGCCTCTTTCTGCCCTCTTGCTGTAGGGTGGCAATTAAATTTAGTAAGTCCTGCGCTGTGGTGGTATTTTGCATTTCATCGAATAGTAGGACAATAACAGTTATTGATTTACAACTATTATTTTTTCTTTTAAGGGGAAATTTAAGAGGCAGTTTTGTAGTTGAAGCAGTTTGTGTATTTCGCTTGGAAATGTGTTGCTATATTTTGCTGTTTTATATGTGTGTGTGTGTGTCACCTTGCTGACACTTTTCTCTGTAGCCGCAGAGAATGTCACTCCAGGTCTCCAGCCAAAGAAGCCTTTGAGTGTTTCTGCTTGACTGCACGGCCTGTCGCCACATCTGTCACTTTGTGGGAAAACCCTATGCCTGATTCCCTTCACCCCCCATTACTTGTGTGTGTGTGTGTGTTAGTGGCGGAACTCTACTTTCCCGCAAAACCCCTTGTCTAGTAGCTTGATGTGCGTGTGCAATACTTCTCTCTTCAACTTTTAGTTTCTGCAATAGTAGCCGTAACTGTCATGAGAGATGCATCCAAATCACACCTTCATGTGCAGTCCAGAGAGCGTCTTCATTCCTCTGCAAGAGAGAGAATATTCTTGTCCATCACACCACTCTGCATCATCCTCTCATACATCCTATCCTCATATCCTCTCATCATCAAGCATTCATGTTTAGGTATCTGCATGACAAACATTCTATTTATTGTGACGTGTGTATGTGAGTGTTTGAAGCTGATGTAAATCAACCAGCGTCCAGAACGGGCTCTCAGCACTTTCACTCCTTTCAAAGTAATACATTATTTACATACCTGTTAAGCTCATGGAAGCAGAAAGACTTTCTCGTACTATTTGGGTTTTAAAACTTCCTTTTTGGGGCTTCCTATCCTCTATCACAACATTTCATGGCACATATAATTATTTTTTGGACCTATGGAACAGTGTGATGACAGTTACGTTTAATGTATTTAATTAAACAAGATCTAGGTTAACTACTCATGCAGTGTACAAGTCAGCAACATGTTTTGTGAAAGACGACTGAGATATATGATCTCATTTTAAAGATCAGATGTGGCTTGAACACATGCAGAGTCTCCACTGTCGGGAGTGTTTGCATGTGAAAATGGGAGTTGCTATGTGGAGAGGGAGAGTTAAGAGGAAGAGGAAGGTAGTGAGAGGGAGGATGGGCAGATTGGGATCAGTAACCCTGCATGTGGGCTATCTGTTCGTCAGCTTGTTAACTCTGTAAACAAACCACAGTCATTAGTCTTAAGCTTTAACACAGAAAATATGTTTATTATGTGTTAACATAAAAATACTAATATTTACATAATAAGATAATGTTTTCAGATCCACTGAGGTGCACTCACACACACACACACACACATACTGTACTACAGTTGTGTTATTAATCAGGCATAATAAGGTTTAACTCTTTCTAATTCAAGGCTGTTGACCTAATTCCTTGATGTGCTTTGTGTATGTATGTGTGTGTGTGTGTGTGTGTGTGTGCGCGCAGGCACAAATTTGATAAATAATATGTCTGGTCAGTATTTATGCTAATATATTCATGACCCACCAGCAGGCATCATGTTTGTGTTTGTTAATTCACTAAGTGTGTGTGTGTCTCTATGGAATGAGTTACTGTAGCAAGCCCAGATGAACCCTAAACGCACCCTGCATGTGTCTATGTGTGCTAATTAAGTTAGTGACTCAATAATGTATTGTGTGTGCGTGTGTGTTTATGTTTATAACTGCATTTAAAAATGTGTATATGTAATAGTGTGGGGGGGGGGAAATCTTGTGTGTCTATTTGTGATCATACATTTTTGTGCGTCTCCCCTGTCTTGACTTTTTTGACAGCTGATATTAACTATTACCACCTCGATGACTTTAATAGGAACTCACTTCCTATTAAAAGATATGTAATCTCAATGGTGAGACGTGTGTGTCTAAGGCCCTTGGTGCCTTGCAGTTCTTAGGGTCTCTGAAGCATACAGAAATGGGATCTGCCCCTTATAGCTTCATTTGACTCTCTTCCCCCTCTCACACTCGGCGTTTCTGTAATCCACACGCCCCACCAGCCATTTTCAAATGCTTTCAGTGATGCACCGTACAAGTTCATTATCTTGATAGACAGACATTGGGTCAAATCTCGAGACCGTATGGATCATCTCTTTTTGATAACCCCATCTTCATACAATTATATAATTTGCAGTAACATAATGAAATAGTTTCCTATTTTTCAAACATTTCAATTAGGGCTGGAAAGATTTGATTAATCAAGAAGATTGACGGGTGAAATTTGACCTATTGTGACAACTGCATTTTTCACTTCACTCTCCTGTTTATTGCATTAATTGCTTGTTAAGTGACACTAATGAGAGCATTTCTTAATGAGAGCAGATAACAAGGCCTGTTGATTGCTAACAAAATCACTAATAACATTTGTCTCACTCCTGATAAAATCCTTCTCTGTAAAGAGTTCTTGCAGTCTCGCCGACTTATTAGCTTCTGTTTATTATTCATTATCTATCCTCCTTAATTCCTTAATTTTTCACTACCTGAGTCTGACTGACCCACACTAATAGTCCTAAGGAGTCACCTCCTGCTTATATATTCAGATCTAAATAGCCTAGACTGGGGTGAATCAGCATATATATCAAAGGCATATTCCTGCTATTTATCCACCTATCCCAGCATGCACTAGGTGAGAGCCAGGCCACAATTTGGACAGATCTAACACATTTAGGACATATGGAGCATACGGAGAAAACCACTGCTAACTGAAGCGACACTGCTAACCACAGGGCCATCGCCACCTTAGAATTATAAGGTTCTATCTGCATCCTGAGCAGTTTTGAGAGATTGAGGTTCAAAGTTTTTGTGTTCACAATAGCAAGAATGATATGTGATACGTCTCTTTCATACATGAAAATGACAGGTACCATAGATGTATTGCAATGTACAATATCAAAATCCTATCAAATCTGTAAATGCGTTTTTTGGAACAGGTCAAATGCAGATGGAAAAACTTATAATCCTAAGAACTCACTTGCTGCTTGGAATTATAAGGTTCATTCTTGCAAAACATGAAAAGAAGCGCAAACCGTTTACTCATTTGTAGTTTGAAAACATAACATTTGTGTTCTTTCTATGACAGTTTTATGACATTTCTTGTTTTACGAGCAATCATCGTTTTTTTTATTCAAAAAAGCATTGCAGGTTAAGTATTAAGGTCAGTGCTAAATATTTTGTCCAGTACAGAGGTCAGTCATGGGCATATGGCTGGTTAGTAAACACTTTATTCAAGGAAGCATTAGTTTAAGTTTCTTTTGGTTTAGACAACAAGCAGCTACTGGAATAAATCTATCCCGGGTTTTACGCCACAAAAAGTTGGACGAGCATAGGAATCTTCTTGATTATTCTCTCTACAGATCAGTATGCCAGATAAATAATGTGTCTAATGTACTAATTGCCCAACTCTCCAAAAAAGAAAAAAATGAGAATGCTGAGCTTTCACGTTTCATCAGGAGTCATTAATAGCCTAACACCTTCAAGAACTGCTTGTTTAATTAAGAAAGTAATTTAAAAACACTCACATAAAGGGTACATAAACCCAGTGTTTCTTTAGTGGTGACAAAATATTTAAAAATATACATATTAGCAGTTTGACTTAACCTAAAGCTCCATACGCTGTCCGGGAAAATAATACACCAAACTCCCTTGAAGAAACATGACATATTCCTTACATGTACATTTAAACACATACTCTAGAAGCAGAAGATAAAGGGCTGTCAACGGTCTACTTGTCAATTCGGCATCAGTATAATCCATAAAAATAAACTATATCTGTACAAACTTTACATTTTGGAGTTTGGTGCCTCAACTTGCCACCAGCCTGCGTTGGTTATCTGCACTATTTTAGTGGGAGAAGACGGTGAGAATGAGAGGTGAACTGTTTCATAAATTAAGATTTCTTATTAAAATGCAATAAGGGCTTTGTTGGTGGGCCAGATACGCTCCAAATTAAGCTCAGAATTATAGCATTATTAACTGGAGATATTGTGTTTAGGTATTTGAGGAGATTTCTTCCGAAACAGGACATGCTGCCAACAATAACGTTATGCAAGAGTTGTATACAGTCTTAATGCTCGCCACAAACCTGCATCTTATCAGTCCGCTTTCTCTCTGCCTTTTTTGCACACGCACATATATACACACATCGTGGATGTATTACCGATATATTACCATTTTTTGATGTGTCCCCCGCACTGTGGCAATTGCGGTGATGTGACGAAGAAGTAGATCCTGATTGGTCCTCTTGTGTGCATTCAAAATGCTGACTGGCTCTCAAGAAGAACCTTATAGTACCACCTTTGACTTTGGAGATAGAACCTTTTCGTTTTCTAAATAAAGAGTCCAATAATGCATACAAATTAAAACAACATGTCACATAATGTTAATACGTTGTCACAGAATATGTAATAAGAATATGTGAATAGTACTTCTCTAAATGTCAGATGGAACCTTATAACACCAAGGCCTGTATAGCTCTTAGCAAACCATGATAATGACTCTGCTACTTTTGCACATTTGCCTCTGCTACAAATATGTGGTATAAAAAAATTGACTTAACGCCAGGATGCACACTCTCTGAGTTTCTTGTGTGATGTTAGTATTGAGTCATAGCAGGAACGGGAAATATGTTTGAAGCATTTTACCATCAATTGAAGGCTACATTAAATATTTGTGAAATTTCTGTAACTAATTATTAAATGAAAATGGATGTTTTGTATCCACATTAAGACATTAGAAAATATCCTCAGTCAATGTAGATTACATAATGTTATTTAGACTCACGGTGCAATAACCAGTTTCAGAGCATTTCTCTTTCCATTAGTTCACTGTACTGTAACTCCTTCCTGAGTTCAAAGAAAGGACCAGTGACTTGCAGCACTATGGGCAGTTAAAGGGCTTTTTTTGGTCCAACAGATCCCCTTTTCTCTCATATGCAGCGGTCCATCAACACACACAAACAGACAGAGAAAGGATGAAAGAGCACATGTTTCTTCTCTCCCAGTTAGTCTGTATACATTCATATACAAACACGGTACATTTAGGCCCTCTGCCAAACGTTTGATATATCCATACTATATGTCTGACACATATATTCTGTGGCATGTTTTTCCTATATACGTACCACATACATTACATGCACACATATATACACACATGCAAGCTTTGATGTATAGACACACTATCTCATGCACAGGCCTGCAGTCCAGAAACTATGAAAGTTTAAAACGTTCAAAGTTGACATCTTGTTTATTAAAGCCATGCATATGCATGCACATCCACAGAGACACATAGATGTGCAACATGTGCATGTCAATGTAGGAGGAAGCAGACAGCCAGTGGCGATTGGCTGATGGGAGAGAACAGGGGAGGGACTAATGTGATTGAAGGTCAGACAGGCCGTTAATGGAACTGTGCAAAAGTTTTGCATGGTTACATGTTATATGTAGATGAGGGGTGTGTGTGTGTGTGTGTGTGCGTGTGGGTGTGCGTGTGTGCGTGCTCTGTCATGAAGAAGTGAATCACTTCTTGAAAAGACTGGTTTAAATTAATATGGTATTTATAAAGCACTTTGTAGAGTGTGCGTGTGTTGGAAGGCGTAATGCACATCCCTGCAAGAGTCTTTGTCTGATACATATTCATGATGGCCAAATTAATTGATAGCTCCAACCAGCAGATAATATATAATGTATGTGTCTATATCTCAGTTTTTTGCTTGTTAGAAAGGTATGTGTTTTCATGTGTGTTAATAGATAATGGATAAAATAAGAAAGAGAGTTTACCGGACAAGGAGAGTTCACAAACGTGGTTGATTCGCGGACAGCTCTGATTCGTGTGTGTTTTAGGTTTTTCAGTATTATTTAGTTAAGTTTTACTATCTATCAGTCATATGTCATATGTTGGTCTATATATTCACTTGTTTGCACTACTATAATTAAAACTTGAGGGCTGTTGTCACCTTCTCCAGATCAAACTACTGGTACTGGCAGGTTGTAATCCTGTCCTTCATTTGATTCAGCAACTGCAATACTTTAAACACGTGTTGGCTAGCAAAGTGCTCTACTTGTCCACTACTGGCTATATGCTGTTGATTTCATTCCATGATAGTACATACAGTGTGCCAGCTCTGTTTTTAAATGATTTTGTTCCACTGTCTCCCCAGACAAGTCCAACCTGATGTGCTGTTGATATTACTTTAGTCGTAGAATATGGGGTGTATATTTTTTGTTGGTTTAAAGTAGTTACATGAATATATCAATACTCTATGGAAGAATAACAGCATTAAAGTAAATGCAGTACAAAGTATTTTATGAGATCTGTAAAGTCATTGAGTTAAAGAGTGAATATGCTCAAAGGAATCTAAGCTGTTGCTGTACATAAGGTCATGCACATTCTGACTGGTTGCATAATACATTACATATCATATGCACATAAGGATGATCTTATGATACTGCATTAAACCTTATTTTCCAGCATCACATAACTAAGCATGTTGTATACATTAAGCTGCCATGATGAATGAGGGCACATGTGTGTGTGTGATGCTTATATTTTATATATTTGCCCTTGCAGCTGCTATATATCCAGATCAGACTGTCACATTAAAGTGTATTAAAAATCCAATAAACTACAATTTACCAATATTAAAGTACTGCATCGTTTTCAAAAGAGTTTTGAAACATTTGTTGAAAGTTAATTTAACCACTCATTTTTATTGAGATGACTTTGAACCATGTTCACTGTTTCGCTTTCGCTCGCTTTCACGCTCCCCTTCCTCCATGTGTGTACTGTAACATGCTTAGCCGTGTGTTGCCTTGTGTTATGGAAAATAGGGTTTTGATGCAGTGTAATAGGATCATCTAATCTATAATCTGTTAAACATTATAGCCTGTGGCAGCCAAACAAAATGTATATCATGCCAAAGAGACTAAGAAGAAGAATTGAGTAGGAATACTGAACTCATGTAACTCAGGTAACTTGCAATTCATGTATATAACTCACATACGGAACAGACTTAGATGCAAACATACATGCACAAAAGGTTATAAACATGCACTTATGCATATAAATGATGGTGTATTTTTGGGTATACAAACAAACATGATGGAGCTGTAAAACTGTAAAATGTCAGGGATGCCCCTTCTCAATCATTTTACATGAGAGGCAGAATTTTGGTTACACAAACAGTGTCAGAAAAAGCAGCCGCCAGAACAAACACGTTATATATGGCAAAGAGACTGAAATGATCCAATGTATTTACACACAATGCTTCTCGCCACAAGTGCAATAAAATTAGCTCGTAAAGGAGACAATTGTAGTCATTTAGTTGAGGATTTGGCAGTTTATAAAAATGTGATGAGTGCCAGTGAGTGATTTTAATAATTCACATTTTGTTTTACTTACTGAATTACAATCATTTGGATAAGTCAAGTATTCTTTTCAAAATACAGTGATGTTGATCTTTGAGTATGAAACCTTTAAAGGTTATAATTAAAGTAATTAAATGTAGTATTTGAAAATGTAGCTGTATGCCAGTGTTTTTTCTTATCTCCAGAAAGTCTTATAGCCTAACTTTATTTCTGCCATTGATAACGTTTTTGTTGTTTTTCTGTATTCCTTTGAGAAAATATGTACACCGAGATAAAACAAATTATTTTGCAATTTCTTAATTTCTTTCAAGTATCTATAATATTATTGGGAGAAAGAACAGTGAAAAATAAAAGCTTAATATAATGATACAACTGCATATAAAGTCAGTTTTCATTTTATGATGAGTGGAGGTTATGACAAAAACAAGCTATTTTTGATTAGTGACATCACTGACATTTAAATTTAATTAATTCCTGCTGGGAATAGTAGTGATTTTAATCTTTAGTTAATAAGAATTAAACATCCAGGCTAACATTAAGTCGCTTCACTGTTTGTATGTGTATGCATGTGCTATTGAAGGAAACAGAGCCAGAATGTACCAACTAATAAAACCAAGCATGGCATGAAAATGTGTGGTCATGTTGTGCCGCTTGTGTGTCTCATTTATGAGTTAAGGCCCTTTTACCGTTTCAACAGTGGCTGTTGCAGAGCTCCCAATCACCTGAATCAATTGGTTCTGCAACCACTTCAAAGCCCTCATCTCTTGTCTCCTCCCACACTTCCCATCCTTTTATCCAGAGTCGGATCAGGGCCACAAGAAATGATATATGTAAACAGTATAATGATGTATGTTGGTCTCCTACAGTATGTATACCCGTGTGTAGTACTGCAGCTTATACTGTAGACATCGTTAACTGGAAACAATATCATATTAGTGATGATGAATAAATTAAAACAAACAAATTATTTGCTTTAGATCAACGTACAGTTGTGTCTCACAAGGTAGACATTATTTCGAGTTTACATTTGAAAAGGTTTAATCTGTATGACTAAGTTCATGTTTTTTTAAGGACACAGCTAGAAATTAAAAGGTTAAAAAGAAGATGCCCCTTTTTACTCATCCTTTATCGGGCGCACCTGTCTAAAATGAGGCTCTTCCGCCTCTCCGTGAAGAATCCGAACAACGTGATTTCTCCCAGCCAATCACGGAAGATCAGGCTACGTCACAGATAGTCACGTTACGACGAATGACCAATCAGCAGTGGTCCAGAGTCTCTCAAACTTTCTCTTGCCTTTC